>OX276374.1:2559591-2748201 GCA_946251855.1 Alsophila aescularia | reverse complement strand
GCGGGCACAGCTAGATATATAAATCTTCCTTGAAAAATTATCTAACTGATAGTGAAAACCGCATCAAAATTTGTTGCGTGGTTTAGGAGAAGTCTGGTACTTTTAAATGAAATAACCACGTGGGCAAAACCGCGGGCACAGCTAGTTATATATACATAAACCTTCCGCGAATAATTATCTAACTGATAGTGAAAACTGCACCATAATCCGTTGCGTGGTTTAGAAGGTGTTAGCGGCTAAACAGCACAGACGCGGAAAGCGACATTGTTTTATACTTTGTATTGAACTTTACACAGAGTGCAACTTAATAGCCTTATAAGTACGCAGCAGGTTTGTTTCGATCAAGCGTGTGAATTCGTTTACGTGTACAAAGGTTGAATACATCGTATTTAAAATTCCCATACAAAATTAAATTTATTTTAATCAAATTTGCGTCAACCCTAAACGTTTGTTTACTATCTATCACGTCGCACCCAAAAGTAGGTGTATACGAGTACATACATACGGCTCCATCTGCGGATTCGGGTTGCTAGTCCCCTCGCTTGCGCGCTGATGGAAAGTAGGTGTATACGAGTACATACATACTGCTCCATCTGCGGATTCGGGTTGCTAGTCCCCTCGCTTGCGCGCTGATGGAAAATAGGTGTATACGAGTACATACATACTGCTCCATCTGCGGATTCGGGTTGCTAGTCCCCCCGCTTGCGCGCTGATGGAAAGTAGGTGTATACGAGTACATACATACTGCTCCATATGCGGATTCGGGTTGCTAGTCCCCTCACTTGCGCGCTGATGGAAAGTAGGTGTATACGAGTACATACATACTGCTCCATCTGCGGATTCGGGTTGCTAGTCCCCCCGCTTGCGCGCTGATGGAAAGTAGGTGTATACGAGTACATACATACTGCTCCATATGCGGATTCGGGTTGCTAGTCCCCTCGCTTGCGCGCTGATGGAAAGTAGGTGTATACGAGTACATACATACTGCTCCATCTGCGGATTCGGGTTGCTAGTCCCCTCGCTTGCGCGCTGATGGAAAATAGGTGTATACGAGTACATACATACTGCTCCATCTGCGGATTCGGGTTGCTAGTCCCCCCGCTTGCGCGCTGATGGAAAGTAGGTGTATACGAGTACATACATACTGCTCCATCTGCGGATTCGGGTTGCTAGTCCTCTCGCTTGCGCGCTGATGGAAAGTAGGTGTATACGAGTACATACATACTGCTCCATCTGCGGATTCGGGTTGCTAGTCCCCCCGCTTGCGCGCTGATGGAAAGTAGGTGTATACGAGTACATACATACTGCTCCATATGCGGATTCGGGTTGCTAGTCCCCTCGCTTGCGCGCTGATGGAAAGTAGGTGTATACGAGTACATACATACTGCTCCATCTGCGGATTCGGGTTGCTAGTCCCCTCGCTTGCGCGCTGATGGAAAGTAGGTGTATACGAGTACATACATACTGCTCCATCTGCGGATTCGGGTTGCTAGTCCCCTCGCTTGCGCGCTGATGGAAATACCCCACTGAGTGAAGACGGTTACAGATAAGCTTCAACATTCACTAGTAAGAAGACTGACGAAGGCTTAGTTAGGAAACGACAGTGTTACTTTACACTAATAACAAATTATAATTAATCACAAATCACCAATTTAAAGATTATATTCACTTTATACAAAATAATAAAGAAAATTAGATAAAGCGTAAGGTGTAAATGTTTAAATGATTTTAATGTTGTAGCCTTGTTTGCTAGCTTATCGTATGAGGTAGTGCTGGCCTCTCATGTCAGAGTTTGTCAGGCCGCCCGAGGGTCTCTGACCTGGCTTAACGACTGCTATTAATTAATAACAGCCCGAACCGAAAGCACGGCGCAATGGAAACCGCACATAACTTAGAAAAGTCATTGGTGCGGAGCCGAAGACTGAACCCGGTATCGATTTTAACGCGAATTATGCAGCTCGACGACGCTCTAGTCGGGAGATACATCGTCATCACCAGTAGCTTTGGCGATCCTATAGAATGGAATTAACACGAATCAACGGTAGCACATTCACCATAGCGACGCTTAAATTTACTTTTATGTGCGACACCAAGCGCGGTGCAAATCATCTAGGTTTCCATGTAAAAAAAATACATGGAAACCTAGATGAGTAATATCCGTATCCAAATAATATCATAATATGATGGGATATACTTCAATTACAAATGATTTTGGTATTACGTTTGTATGGACAATTCATTGTCCGGCGACCTCTGAAACGCGGCGCGGCGGTGTTTTATTAAACACTAGATTTCCCACCCGCGACGTAGTACGCGCACACTACTGTTTATCGCGAAAAGAAGCATTCTTGTTGTATTTTGACAGACTTGTTATTTCGTTTCCATGGCAACCACAGACCAATCTGTGATGGCTACCTTACGTAGTATTTATATACTCTTTGATGGCTACCGTTACTTACAGTGAGTAATAAACAATTTCCAGTTTTCCCGTGGAAACTTACAATTTTCCGTGATAAAAAGTATCCTATGTTTTATTCCAGGGTATAAGCTATTTCCATTTTAAATTTCATCAAAATGCTCCCCAAACAAACACACAAAGAGACAACGTTTCACTTTTATATATTGGTATGGATACCGACCGCTCCGTGTTGTTTGTCGTGTCGCATCCAGTACGTAGAACATACAAGTTCAACGGAGCGAAGGCGAGTAAGTGACTCTGGTAGATATCTCACCGGGAGTGAGGTCGGCAGTTTCGACGGAGTCGCCGCTCCACGAGGCGCATTTGGCGAGTCGGTTCTCACAGGTGGCCACCGGGATGCGGGACGCGCTGCCGCTGCCGCTAGATCGCTGCAGTAACAACATCTTAGTTATTGTATTGTTGGAACACCACTAACAGTAACAACATCTTAGTTATTGTCGTATTGTTGGGACATCACTAACAGTAACAACATCTTAGTTATTGACGTATTGTTGGAACACCACTAACAGTAACAACATCTTAGTTATTGTCGTATTGTTGGAACACCACTAACAGTAACATAATCTTAGTTATTGTCGTATTGTTGGAACACCACTAACAGTAACAACATCTTAGTTATTGTCGTATTGTTGGAACACCACTAACAGTAACAACATCTTAGTTATTGTCGTATTGTTGGAACACCACTAACAGTAACAACATCTTAGTTATTGTCGTATTGTTGGAACACCACTAACAGTAACAACTTCTTAGTTATTGTCGTATTGTTGGAACACCACTAATAGTAACAACATCTTAGTTATTGTCGTATTGTTGGAACACCACTAACAGTAACAACATCTTAGTTATTGTCGTACTGTTGGAACACCACTAACAGTAACAACTTCTTAGTTATTGTCGTATTGTTGGAACACCACTAACAGTAACAACATCTTAGTTATTGTCGTATTGTTGGAACACCACTAACAGTAACAACATCTTAGTTATTGTCGTATTGTTGGAACACCACTAAACTTACACAAAGAAAGCAATAAAGAATAACAAACTTTTTTTTTACTTTTTAATTTGATCGCGATCTTAGCTGATGGTAAGTGATGAAGCGGGGAGGTAAAATGTACACACGTGCAAAGCCGCGGGGCATAGCTGGTAATAATATAGATACATTATATATTTTTTTTTATTACGGACTAGGCAATCGTTTGATCACGATCTCACCTGATGGAAAGCGATGAGGTGGTCGAAGGTGTAGCACGCTTGTCTAGTAGGTACCTATTCACTCTTGACTTGAACGCACCGGGGTTATAATTTGCCGGAAACACTGACGAGGGCAGGGCATTCCACTCCTTTGCAGTTCTTGTAATAAATGAAGAAGCGTAACGCTTCGTTCTTGTGCGAGGTATTTCAACCAAAAAAGGGTGGTACTTTGCTGATCGTCTAGTCGTACGGTGATGGAAAGGTGATGCAGATCGGGTTGTGCAGTTCTTGTGCACACTCTCCATAGTGCAATCTGTAGAATACTGACAGGCTTGCTAACCTCACGTCGATGCGTCAGAGTTTGAAGCTTACTCTTTACCAGAGTGTCATCCCCAATGAGCCTGATAGCACGTCTCTCAATTGAATGCAAAGACTCGAGCTGATACTTGGCAGAACCGTCCCAGAGGTGGCAGCACTACTCCATACAAGATCGGACCTGTGCTTGATAAAGATTCAAAAGCTGTCCCGGTGTGAAGTACCGACTAACCTTAGACAAAATACCAAGTTTTTTTGCAGCTACCTTGGCTTTGGATTCAATATAAGACCCAAAATTCAGGTTTGATACATAAAAATTCATGATTAATTGTCCAATGGCAATGTTATAGCATCGTATACAGAAGACAAGTCTGCCAGCAGGGAGCGAAATCCTTTTTTTTTTTTAATAAAATATATGATTAAAATGTCGTAATTTTGTAAGGCGTGGGCCTTACTTACCTACCTACGACATTCTTGCACGAAAACAAAATATGGTATAGAGTTAGTTAGTACAAAAAATATTGTTATCTCTTTCGCGCTACTGTCTGCGTATGTCGCTCTATCCTACTTGTCTTTCATGTTTAGCCCAGACTAGACACTAGCCCGGGGCTAAGAGAGCTGTGCAAGTGGGCCTAATACTTGTAATAGAAATTGCGCTTTGTGTCAAGGCATTAAGATTGCTAATAACAAAAAAAAAAGTTTCTTCTCTTGGAGCAGTTGCTTGAAACTTTTTTTTTTTATTTTTTATTTTAGAAAGGATATGTGCTGTTGGTCTATAACTGACCTCTACAGCGTCACCGGACGGTGGGGCGGGCGTAAAAGCGCTCCGCCGCAATGCGTGACGCAGAAGGCGCACGCCAAAGTTAAGTTTTTGGCCACTTGCTCAAGGGCACCCAGGGGGTACGAACCTCGGCTTGGACAGTTGCCATTGATTACTTGGGGAGTATCGAACTAAGGGAGTATCGAACTAAGGGAGTATCGAACTAAATGCTTGAAACTGTATAGTTTCTAATAATAATTAACTTCAAGGTTTATAGTTTCCAAGTACTCACATCCCTCAAACTCTGCGAGCCGTCGCCGGCGGCTGCTGAGGAAGTCTCTTTCTTCAATATTACATTTGGTCTGAAACAAAAGTTTTATGAAGGCTTTTATAAATGCACCATTTATGCTTTGCATTTTAAAACTACAAATAAGCACACCGTTGTTAGATGTTCAACCGCCAAGCAGTGGTGTTTAAACATTTCTGTGTTTCGGTTTGAAGGGCAATGTTTCCAGCGTAATTACTGGGCAATGAAAACCAATGTTTCAGAGTGACGAGCGCAGTGCAGTGACGCGCAACATTTTGCAACCAAAGTTCTGGGCGGCACTGCAACTGTTATGGGCAGGCGTGACGCTTACCGAAGGCGTGCGACCTGCTCTTCTAAATTACTCAAAGGAATAAAAAGCCGCCGTAGTAGTTTAGGTCAGCAAAATAAACTCAATCAGATTATAACAAGACATTGTTGATAAGTTTGTGTGTGTGTGTGTGTGTGAGTTAGGGTGCGTATGAGAGGTGTGTATGTGTGCAGTGTAGTGCACATGTCACTGTAAAATACAGTTTATTGGTTAATCTTAGGTTTTAGGTGTAACTGGTTTGAGTTAGTAAAAGGTTTTATTGGGCTTTAACCATTACAATTTAGTAAATGTTAGGTTTACCAGTGACGGCTGATAAATGTTGGTTTTGGCTAGGTAAGGTTTTTTTCCAGGGAGTGGAAAATCCTCAGGGGAATTAAGGTAAGGTTAAGTAAGTTACCAACTGAAAGGAGGTAAAAGTTCGAAATGAACGATGATCACAGAACTGTATGAACTATCAGGTATGGCGTCCAGTCTCGTCCTCTCCACAGCCGGGCTCTGACTCTTCTCACCGCTGCGTGTTGTGAGAGGGTGTGAGTATGTATGTGTGTAGTGCATACAGTACTTAACTCACCTATCAGGTATGGCGTCCAGTCTCGTCCTCTCCACAGCCGGGCTCTGACTCTTCTCACCGCTGCGTGTTGTGAGAGGGTGTGAGTATGTATGTGTGTAGTGCATACAGTACTTAATTCACCTATCAGGGATAGCGTCCAGTCTCGTCCTTTCTACAGCCGGACTCTGACTCTTCTCACCGCTGCGTGTTGTGAGAGGTGTGAGTATGTATGTGTGTAGTGCATACAGTACTTAATTCACCTATCAGGGATAGCGTCCAGTCTCGTCCTTTCTACAGCCGGACTCTGACTCTTCTCACCGCTGCGTGTTGTGAGAGGGTGTGAGTATGTATGTGTGTAGTGCATACAGTACTTAACTCACCTATCAGGTATGGCGTCCAGTCTCGTCCTCTCCACAGCCGGGCTCTGACTCTTCTCACCGCTGCGTGTTGTGAGAGGGTGTGAGTATGTATGTGTGTAGTGCATACAGTACTTAATTCACCTATCAGGGATAGCGTCCAGTCTCGTCCTTTCTACAGCCGGACTCTGACTCTTCTCACCGCTGCGTGTTGTGAGAGGGTGTGAGTATGTATGTGTGTAGTGCATACAGTACTTAATTCACCTATCAGGGATAGCGTCCAGTCTCGTCCTTTCTACAGCCGGACTCTGACTCTTCTCACCGCTGCGTGTTGTGAGAGGGTGTGAGTATGTATGTGTGTAGTGCATACAGTACTTAACTCACCTATCAGGTATGGCGTCCAGTCTCGTCCTCTCCACAGCCGGGCTCTGACTCTTCTCACCGCTGCGTGTTGTGAGAGGGTGTGAGTATGTATGTGTGTAGTGCATACAGTACTTAACTCACCTATCAGGGATAGCGTCCAGTCTCGTCCTCTCCACAGCCGGGCTCTGACTCTTCTCACCGCTGCGTGTTGTGAGAGGGTGTGAGTATGTATGTGTGTAGTGCATACAGTACTTAATTCACCTATCAGGGATAGCGTCCAGTCTCGTCCTTTGTACAGCCGGACTCTGACTCTTCTCACCGCTGCGTGTTGTGAGAGGGTGTGAGTATGTATGTGTGTAGTGCATACAGTACTTAATTCACCTATCAGGGATAGCGTCCAGTCTCGTCCTTTCTACAGCCGGACTCTGACTCTTCTCACCGCTGCGTGTTGTGAGAGGGTGTGAGTATGTATGTGTGTAGTGCATACAGTACTTAACTCACCTATCAGGGATAGCGTCCAGTCTCGTCCTTTCTACAGCCGGGCTCTGACTCTTCTCACCGCTGCGTGTTGTGAGAGGGTGTGAGTATGTATGTGTGTAGTGCATACAGTACTTAACTCACCTATCAGGGATAGCGTCCAGTCTCGTCCTTTCTACAGCCGGGCTCTGACTCTTCTCACCGCTGCGTGTTGTGAGAGGGTGTGAGTATGTATGTGTGTAGTGCATACAGTACTTAACTCACCTATCAGGGATAGCGTCCAGTCTCGTCCTTTCTACAGCCGGGCTCTGACTCTTCTCACCGCTGCGTGTTGTGAGAGGGTGTGAGTATGTATGTGTGTAGTGCATACAGTACTTAATTCACCTATCAGGGATAGCGTCCAGTCTCGTCCTTTCTACAGCCGGACTCTGACTCTTCTCACCGCTGCGTGTTGTGAGAGGGTGTGAGTATGTATGTGTGTAGTGCATACAGTACTTAACTCACCTATCAGGGATAGCGTCCAGTCTCGTCCTTTCTACAGCCGGGCTCTGACTCTTCTCACCGCTGCGTGTTGTGAGAGGGTGTGAGTATGTATGTGTGTAGTGCATACAGTACTTAATTCACCTATCAGGGATAGCGTCCAGTCTCGTCCTTTCTACAGCCGGACTCTGACTCTTCTCACCGCTGCGTGTTGTGAGAGGGTGTGAGTATGTATGTGTGTAGTGCATACAGTACTTAACTCACCTATCAGGGATAGCGTCCAGTCTCGTCCTCTCTACAGCCGGGCTCTGACTCTTCTCACCGCTGCGTGTTGTGAGAGGGTGTGAGTATGTATGTGTGTAGTGCATACAGTACTTAACTCACCTATCAGGGATAGCGTCCAGTCTCGTCCTCTCTACAGCCGGGCTCTGACTCTTCTCACCGCTGCGTGTTGTGAGAGGGTGTGAGTATGTATGTGTGTAGTGCATACAGTACTTAACTCACCTATCAGGGATAGCGTCCAGTCTCGTCCTCTCTACAGCCGGGCTCTGACTCTTCTCACCGCTGCGTGTTGTGAGAGGGTGTGAGTATGTATGTGTGTAGTGCATACAGTACTTAACTCACCTATCAGGGATAGCGTCCAGTCTCGTCCTTTCTACAGCCGGGCTCTGACTCTTCTCACCGCTGCGTGTTGTGAGAGGGTGTGAGTATGTATGTGTGTAGTGCATACAGTACTTAACTCACCTATCAGGGATAGCGTCCAGTCTCGTCCTTTCTACAGCCGGGCTCTGACTCTTCTCACCGCTGCGTGTTGTGAGAGGGTGTGAGTATGTATGTGTGTAGTGCATACAGTACTTAACTCACCTATCAGGGATAGCGTCCAGTCTCGTCCTTTCTACAGCCGGGCTCTGACTCTTCTCACCGCTGCGTGTTGTGAGAGGGTGTGAGTATGTATGTGTGTAGTGCATACAGTACTTAATTCACCTATCAGGGATAGCGTCCAGTCTCGTCCTTTCTACAGCCGGACTCTGACTCTTCTCACCGCTGCGTGTTGTGAGAGGGTGTGAGTATGTATGTGTGTAGTGCATACAGTACTTAACTCACCTATCAGGGATAGCGTCCAGTCTCGTCCTTTCTACAGCCGGGCTCTGACTCTTCTCACCGCTGCGTGTTGTGAGAGGGTGTGAGTATGTATGTGTGTAGTGCATACAGTACTTAATTCACCTATCAGGGATAGCGTCCAGTCTCGTCCTTTCTACAGCCGGACTCTGACTCTTCTCACCGCTGCGTGTTGTGAGAGGGTGTGAGTATGTATGTGTGTAGTGCATACAGTACTTAACTCACCTATCAGGGATAGCGTCCAGTCTCGTCCTCTCTACAGCCGGGCTCTGACTCTTCTCACCGCTGCGTGTTGTGAGAGGGTGTGAGTATGTATGTGTGTAGTGCATACAGTACTTAACTCACCTATCAGGGATAGCGTCCAGTCTCGTCCTCTCTACAGCCGGGCTCTGACTCTTCTCACCGCTGCGTGTTGTGAGAGGGTGTGAGTATGTATGTGTGTAGTGCATACAGTACTTAACTCACCTATCAGGGATAGCGTCCAGTCTCGTCCTCTCTACAGCCGGGCTCTGACTCTTCTCACCGCTGCGTGTTGTGAGAGGGTGTGAGTATGTATGTGTGTAGTGCATACAGTACTTAACTCACCTATCAGGGATAGCGTCCAGTCTCGTCCTTTCTACAGCCGGGCTCTGACTCTTCTCACCGCTGCGTGTTGTGAGAGGGTGTGAGTATGTATGTGTGTAGTGCATACAGTACTTAACTCACCTATCAGGGATAGCGTCCAGTCTCGTCCTTTCTACAGCCGGGCTCTGACTCTTCTCACCGCTGCGTGTTGTGAGAGGGTGTGAGTATGTATGTGTGTAGTGCATACAGTACTTAACTCACCTATCAGGGATAGCGTCCAGTCTCGTCCTTTCTACAGCCGGGCTCTGACTCTTCTCACCGCTGCGTGTTGTGAGAGGGTGTGAGTATGTATGTGTGTAGTGCATACAGTACTTAACTCACCTATCAGGGATAGCGTCCAGTCTCGTCCTCTCTACAGCCGGGCTCTGACTCTTCTCACCGCTGCGTGTTGACGAACTGGGGAACAGACTGTCTATAACTATAAATAACAACGTAACAACGCTCTATTAGACATAGTTGTTTGTGGACGCGGAAATTCACTATTTCGTACACACGTACATAGATATTAACATGTTTATGCAAAAAATAACGCTGATAGAAACTACGAAGACAGAAACCAACAAAGCTGGCTTATTATTATTTTTTGCCATATTCAACACAGCAGGCGTCTTGGTGATCGTAGCAGCTGGTGAGAATACACAGAACGCTGCCCATTTCCTGAAATCCCTCCGCTGACTCACGGCACCCGCAGGGTGTGGAGGGGTGGACCACTAAAAATACTAGTTTAGTCCTAAGACAAGTCCTGTGTGTGTTCGTTCTTACCGTTTGTCCCGGTGATGCTCTGTCGCGTCGTAGTAGATCGACGCCTCGTCGTGGTTCAGCCTTATAGGCTCCCCCCCACTCACTACCGAGTGGATTTTAACTGAAAATTCAATATAAAAAGCTGTAATCATTTTGAAAGGATCCAAATAACGTGGGGCGTTTGATCGCTGACACCGAACACCATTGTGCTTTAATAGCGTTGTGCCTAAATGTCATTTCATATAAACGTCCATGATACACACTATGTCCTTGTCAAACAACAAAGTCTAAGTATTTTATTGTAAACTAGCTGTGCCCGCGGCTTCGCTCGCGTGATCTCTAGGTTAAAAGTACTCTATGTGCTATTCCAAGACCTAAAATAAACATTTGATCAAAATTCCTTCAGCCGTTAAAAAGTTTTTGATAGATTGCTCGGCATCTAACCATTGGGATAGCAAATACTCCAGGTCTTGGTCAAACCCTAAGCTATCCAACACTGAAAACTGCATCGCAATCGGTTTTTTTTCGGTTTATCGGTTGTGCAGATTTATTAAAAATATTACCTTTCTCAGTACCTCGAAAAAGCAGTCGTCTTCATAACAGAACAACTTTTTTGTTGCCCTTATGTCGTTCTAATCTTGGACATCATTCGCCGATTTATCGCATGTGCTCCACACTTATAATAGTATAGACATAGCATTTTCAATGCGTCTATCAGTGTTTTCAAGAAGTCTTGTCTTCAAGAAGACCTACATTTTTAATAATAGTAGGTTATCTATTTTTTTTTTGTAAAAATATCTTAAAGTTGAGTGTTTTTATTCTGTGCATGTTGTGTTCACTTCTAGTAGGTTATGCACTTAGCTAGAAATTTTACTTACTTACTTCAAATGATGAAATGCGTATTAACCAGTTTTGTGAACCAAATAATAAAAAAAAAAAAGTTTTTACGTGATGCGCGAACAAACATACAAACAGACAGACACGAATATTAAAAATGTTTTATTCTTGTTAAGTAGCTCAGTCCATTTTTTTAAAATTATCTTCTTTGTACAGACTTTTACGTTATTATTGCCTATAGCTGTGCCGCAGCGTTGCTCGCGTGGTAGTTTTTCTGGGATATAATGATCCTTTGAGTTATTCCAGTACCAAAAGTACCAATATAGGTACCTACCTACATGTGATAACAACCTTCAGTGGCGATCCGACATGGTCGTGATAGGTTAGAAGACGAAGACGCGAGTGAAGCGTAGCGAGCATAAAGCCCCATTATAGCTAAGAACCATCTTGTTTACCTCAGCTTTGAAACAAAAACCCGCAGTTAAATTGGTCGATTCGTTTGAAAGGTACGATTCTCACCCCCTTTTTCTCGAAACTCCCCCCTTTTCTCGCCCCATATAGCTAAGAGCCATCCCGATCACATCAGTTTCAAACATAAAAAACCGCATCAAAATCGGTCCATTTGTTTGAGATCAACGATCCTAACCCCCATCCCCGCTCCTCCCTCCCATTATAGCTTTAGAACCATCTCGTTTACCTCAGCTTTCAAATATAAAAAACACGCAGCTAAATCGGACTATTCGTTTGAAAGCTACGATTCTCACCCCCTTTTCCCGCAGGAACCCTATATTTTTTGGGGATAAAAAGAATCAATAATTTTAATACATAATATGTACTTTAACTGTGCCAAGTTACATCAAACTCCGTCCAGTAGTTTCAGCGTAATATGTATTCTTTTAAATAACTTTTAACCCCTATCCTAAATGTTCATCCATAACATAAGCTATGATTGTGCCAAGTTGCATCAAAATCCGTTCGGTAGTTTCAGCGTGATGCGTGTTCAAAGAGATAGACAGACAGACAGACAAAAATTAAAAAAATATCCTTTTTGCACTCTATATCGATTTTGAAGTTAATCTCAATTATAATTTTCAAAAAATATTTAATGTACAGATTTAGCCCAGTTACAGTTTTATTATAGTATAGATAGAAGATAGATAAGCAAAATAATAAATATTATAAATAGATCCAATCAATTATTTTTTTCTTTCAAATTCTAAGCGTACTTACTTTATCTAATATTAGGTAAACTAAGTACGCTTAGAATTTGAAAAGGAAACTTCATTTTAATTTGCAGACTCAGAGATGTATCTCGCACAGGAGAAGGACACACACCCCAACGTCGGTTTAGAGTTACTTTCTCAATTTATGATTAGTGTACTACGAAAGTAATTCCGTCTCTTACATGTCTGTCTGTTACATTTTACGACTAAACGGCTTAGCGGGCAAAGCCGCGGGGCGCAGCTATAGTTCAAAATAAAAGTGGAAGAGGGCATGTAACCCTGTGAAGTAAGGGTGCGTAGTCGTGTGTTTCTGTGCTAGTCCGATTTGGATGCAGTTGCGTTGGTCCCCCTTACCCGAGTGGCCGGGTGAAGTGTTGTCCGGGTTGCGCACCCTTATCTCGAGCCGGCTGGACACGGTGGCTCCCTCTGGCTCTACCGGCTTTGGCTTAGGCTTCGCCTCGCGCCCGCTTGATGTTGATGATATACTCTGTAATGCGATAGATAAAGATAAGAACTGTGGTCGAGCGGTGTCATATGTTTTATTTATTTATTTATTCTTTAGCACACACATACAATGTACAAGGAAGACTTAATGCTAAGTAGCATTTTCTACCAGCCAACCTGGAAGTGCAAGAAAAATGGTAGCGGTGCAGTAAAAAAATAATAATAACGAAAGTGAATAGAAATAGGTACCTAGCTATAAACTAAAATTTTAAGAATACATAAGAATATTATAAGTAATATATAAAAAAAAAAAAAAAAAATTATTATCATTTATCATTAAGTACGACAGGAGAAAAAAAAAGAAGATAATTAAAAATAATTAAAAAAAAACAGTTTATAAAGAATCCATACTATAATAGGTACTATAATACATATACTATAATACATATATATATATATATAATCCATACTTAATCTAGGAACAAATAAGAAAAATAAATAAAAATAAATATATATATATATGAGAGAAATTATGAATGATGAACCTTTTCGACATAAAAGTTGCGAACTTGGCGCTTGAACATACTCTTAGAAGTTGCCTTTTTTATGTTTTAGTTTTCAAATTCAAATTCAAATTGTTTATTGCATTCCATAATGTACAAATAAGGTGGTAAACATAACTAATAAAGTAACAGATCATTATGGACCCTGTTGGGCACAGCAACCAGAAGAGAGCAGGAGTTACAAACTTACATTAGTTTCTTTTCAAACCTACATTAGATCAATTAAAATTAAAATAAATTTAGATTCCTACTTTAATTAAGTATATGTTTAATATTGTTTGTTATCTTTGAAGAAATCGTGCAAAGAATAATAACATTTTTTAATTAGAAAAAGTTTTAATTTAGCGACAAATACATTTTCTTTTTCAATTTCTTGTATGCTTTTAGGGATTTGGTTATAAATTTTAATCGACATAACATATGTGCTTGAGCTGTGCATTTTTAGTTTGGAGTTAGGAAGCGCTAATCTTTCCTTGTGCCTCAGATTAAATGGGCAAGTAGATATGTCTTTAAGTTTTGTAAAAAAGTGTGGGTACTTTTTTACAAATTTACAAAGTTCTAAGATGTATATCGAAGTAAATGTCAAAATTTTGTGCTCAATAAAGTATGGTCTGCAGCTATCAGTCGTAACAATATTCACCAAAATCCTAACGCATTTTTTTTGCAGCATAAAAAGATCGTCTATGTCTGTGTCTATAATTCATTTAACGTTTTTGGTAAGTCATTTATATATATAATAAATAATAAACATCCCAGGACACTTCCTTGAGGAATTGAGCTATTCATATTTTTTTTATCAGATCGATATTTTTTTATAATGCCGCTTTGATAATCGTAATTTTCAATTTCAACATATTGTTCACGATCTTTTAGGTATGAAGAAAACCATTTATGAGCATGGCCCCTCACACCTATACCGTACAATTTGTTCAACAATATCTGATATGAAACTTTGTCATAAGCTTTGCTCATATCGAGTATTTCACCGAATTCAAGCAATTAATTGACCGTTATGTCTATGACGCTATGTTTCAGACTCTGTGCTTCATTTTATTTAACCCTAGAATACTAATCATCGCTTGAGAGGCAGCCGCGGCCACTTTTTTCCGGTTATTTTGGAATTGCAGACCAATTGCATTGCGTTGCATTTCCCATTGCGTCCCTGAAACGCGAGCGCACGTCGAGCAGACACTCTTCGTTCCCGAGAAATAGGCATCGCCTGGGAGCCGATCATTAGTATTAGAATGATGGTGTAATTATTATTTTGTATTATTTAAAAAAAAAATAGATGTCTGCCTGTTATTTTCATATAAGTTTGTAAAATTTTAATGAAAGTATTATTTTGTTATATTTCAAAAGTAATCTGCCAGGCTATCATTAGTAGTGGTAATAAAGTAATCTGCCCGGCTATCATTAGTAGTGGTAATAAATTTATATTAGTACTCTAGGGTTATACATTTTCACTCCTTTACTCACCTTTGTTGTCACAATATACTCATTGTCTCACCCCTGTGAGCCTATTATCTCTATTTCTCACCTTTGTTCTACTATTTACTCTTTCCCTCAGCCTAGTATTCTAATTCGTTAGATTGTAAACAAACGAGAACTCGCGTACGGACATGTTATTCGCTAGTTGATGGACCAGTCAATGCGCAGGTTTACAGTTATACAGATACTATCGCCAGTTATATTGTAAACCTTTTCCTGATTGGTCGGTCTAGGTTTGTCTACAAATTAAATAGAAGCTCACGAAACGGAATCGGAGCAGCCCGACCTCCACGTGGTCCAACCTTGCCCTACCCCCGGGTGCAATTTTAAAACGCAGAGCCAGAAGCTCGCAAGGAATTCCTGTGCGAAGGGACGACGTTGCGAGAGTTTTGTCGAGAGACCGTTCACTAATTCGCCATCAATTTTAGTCCTTAAGGTGCATGGTGTGAATGACCTTGATATAATTTGCAATTGTCTGACTGCTTAATTTGTAACTCTATGGTGATAACCCTGAGTCTTACCAATCAAGAGCAAGTTCACAATATGACGGTGGCGATAGAATCGCAGAAATTGGATAAATTGTAATACTGTGCATTGATTGGTCGGTAATATTTAACGTGCATGTTCGTTCACAATTTTTCTTCTGTTTGTAATCAAACGAATTAGAATCCATCAGATTGTAAGCTATCGGTTCTTACAATTAACCGATATCATACAAGTTTCCTTGCGACTGCGGTGAATGCTACATTGGCGCGACTTGAAGAAACGTTTTGACCTGATGGTTGAAACGTTTCTTTCGTAACCTGACCATTCATTCATTCTTTTCATAACCTGATGGTTGAAACGTTCAGAGGTCGCAAAGCGTCTTCCACGACTCACCACGGAACTCTGGCCATTACTTGCGTTTTGATAGGGTTTCCGTGCTAGTAGGGAGTATTTTTTGTCCTTCGAAAGGTAAGGAAGGCTATCGAGATTAGTCGTCATCCCATCTTTAACCGGGATCGTCGGTGGATTCTTAAGGCGTGGAGAACAGTTCTGTATGCGACTGACACTGGAACCGTAATGTGAGGTCGCGAACAGGACGCAACGAGCGCAGTGTGCCAACAATCGAAGTTAACGCAAGTGAGTGACAGTGATGACGCATCGACACACAACGAAGTGACTGTGCAAGTCGAACCGAGCCGAGCGCTGCAGCCACCGCCCGTTGCGCCGCCCGCACCGCGCACGCGTCGCCAGTTGCGTGCTGACATTCGCAGCGCTCGTCGCGGCTTGTCGGCATAACACTCCCAGATGAAGGACTTCTAAATAGTCCGAAACTGGTCGGAGTATTTCCGATCTACTTTTCTTATTTTTTCCCCGTGTCATTTATATATTTTTAAATTAGTTAGACTATAAAGTAGACTATAGTTATAAGTGAACTGAACCTACATACCGGTAAGCTGCTAGCCCTCTGTCGTGAGTGCTCGGGCGAGGCGCAGTGCCGCGAGGCGACGTTGCGCATCACGTCGACGCGGTAGCGCAGCGCGCCCTCGGTGCCGTCGAACGACGCTTGTTGCATCAGCGGGGGCTTCAGCGAGCGGATGTGGCTGCCTGCGAAGTAAACATGTACTTTTATTTATGATCTATTAGAAAGAAAAACATTTATTTGACACACAAAAGAAACTAACATAATGCTGTCTCCGACATTCAGCGCTGGTACTCTGGAGCTGGTTTCCAGCGAAATTACTGGGCAATGAGACTTAACAACCAATGTCTCAGGGTGATACGCAACATTTTTTAATACATCTCTCTTAGATCGACCTGTAATTACGTAAAGGAATCTAACGAACTGAATGTCACCCTCTAGTGGTCGGTGCCATCGAGCTGGTCTGATGATGGAGCTGGAAGGTGGGTAACGGAGCCCTTGAATGGCTACCAGTAAACCCATAGAGTTTGGGCGTATTAGACGATTCCTATTCATTTCACCTGATGACGAGCGTGTTTTTAGTTTTTAAAAACACTCATATCGTAAAATCCGGATTATGAACTCAAAAATGTTGGCATAATGAAATACATTACGCACGGCACGTCTCTAATAAGAAAAAAAAACACTGCTTTTTGAACTAAACGATATTATAATATATTTTTTACTATTAAAGCTCAGCAACTATGAAGGTTTTCGTTATTTATTGTCTATGGCGGCGCATGTTAGACTGTGGACTGGATTTTTCGCCATAATTTACTTTACATTAGTACCTAACCAATTTTATGTAATTTATTATGTTGATCAAATGTTTTATCCTGATTAAATATGTGACAAAGTTGTGTTAAACATGTGAAAACAGTGTTCGTGAGGAGAATTTGACATCACGGAACAGCAACGAACACGAGGGTGGAGCTTTTACCAACAAAATCAAGAAAAGATTACGACTTATTTTTTTTTAATCAAATGTGCCTATTGCATGAGTGTAGATAAAGAAGTGTATGAAACGGCACATAACTAGGTATTAAAACACTCGAGTGATACTATTAAAAAAATAGCCTACGGCTCGGTTTTTAAACTCACTCTCGTGTTTTAATTCCCTTCATTATGCAACCGTTTCATAAACTACTATTATTTTATATACTTCAAAACAGACGTGGTTCTCAGATCTACAGTTTTTTATATACTTCTAACAGACGAGGTTCTCAGATCTATAGTTTTTCATATACTTCAAAACAGACGAGGTTCTCAGATCTATAGTTTTTTATATACTTCAAAACTGACGAGGTTCTCATATCTACAGTTTTTTTATATACTTCAAACAGACGAGGTTCTCATATCTACAGTTTTTTTATATACTTTAAAACAGACGAGGTTTCCAGATCTACTGTATTTTTATATACTTCAAAACAGACGAGGTTCTCAGATCTACAGTTTTTTATATACTTCAAAACAGACGAGGTTCTCATATCTAATTTTTTTATATACTTCAAAACAGACGAGGTTCTCATGTCTACAGTTTTTTTATATACTTCAAAACAGACGAGGTTTCCAGATCTACAGTATTTTTATATACTTCAAAACAGACGAGGTTCTCAGATCTACAGTTTTTTATATACTTCAAAACAGACGAGGTTCTCAGATCTACAGATTTTTTATATACTTCAAAACAGACGAGGTTTCCAGATCTATAGTTTTTTTTATATACTTCAAAACAGACGTGGTTCTCAGATCTACGGTTTTTATATACTTCAAAACAGACGAGGTTCTCAGATCTATAGTTTTTTATATACTTCAAAACAGACGTGGTTCTCAGATCTACAGTTCTACAGCGCAATCTGAATGTTGAAGGTGAAGACAGCATTGTATAACTGCCTCGCTCACTCGCTTACGTTTTTCACATGTTTATCTCGCTTTTACTTTATGCTATTTTATCCCAACAGCAGTATCAGCAGTGCGCAACAGAGCGCCTACTGTAACTCTTTATTGTACACCAAAAATATACATAAGCAAATTGACTATAAACGCCGTCTATTAAATGAACGCCTTGTGGTGCCGGCATAGTAGATCCAACCCCCCTCACCCCGCGGGTGCTGTGCGCAGGACCAGCTGACGGAATTCAGGAAAAGAGCACCATTCCCCAGTGTAAGTCTCTAATGTACTGCGATCACCACCGCCTGCCAAGCGTGAAGATTATGGCTTACCCCCTCTTTTATAGGGAAGGCCTTTGATCTGCAGTGGCAGAAGAGGACTGTGGAAGGACTGATCAAATTTCACATGAATTGTGGAAATCGGTCCAGTAGTTTTTACGTGATGCGTGAACAGACAAACAGGCAGACACGAATTTTAAAATGTTTTATTCTTTTTCAGTAGCTTATTTTTAGTATCCTATATTTTTTTTAAATATCTTCGTTTTACAGATTTTTGGTACTCACTGCTTTATTATAAGTATAGATGCACTTCACTTTTGGGCAGAATAATACAAATATGTGTTTTATTACATTATTTTAAACATGCATATGTTCATACCTACTGACTGACTGACTGACAGACTGACTGACTGACTGACTGACTGACTGACTGACTGACTGACTGACAGACAACGCCCAGCCTAAACCGGTGGACCTAGTATTTGAAATGTGGAGGAATATTCCTCGAGTATCCTAGAGGTGAACTACAGAAGTAACTATAAACCGTAAAATATGAATACCAACTCCAAATAAAATACCCCTAACCTGCGCGAACCCTTTAATTTACCGGTATGAAAAGTATCCAATGTCCTACCACGTAGTATGAACTCAAATCATGCCAAGTTTCATTTGAATTTATTCAGTAGTTTCGGCGTGATGCACGGCCAGCGTGATGCGCGGCTAGGATACTGACAGACAGAAATAGTTTTGTCTTCACATAAGATTTGAAATTTGTGAAATGTAATTTACAATGGGTGGTCTTATAGCTATAAAGAAATCCCTCCCAAACAACCTTTTCCATTGATTGGTGGCGTCACTTACCGATGGACGGCAGCGTCCAGCACCGCGGCAGCACGGGCTGTAAGTGCGGGTAGGCTTCGATGCCGGGGATGTGCAGGCAGGGGCGGGGCGTGGGCGCGGCGGGCGGCGCGGCGGCGGGCGGAGACGGCGGGCCGGCGGAGGCGGGCGGCGGGGACTTCTGCGGCGGCTGCGGACATTCAACATTACGTATGTATTAGTGTGTTTTTAATCTACTTCGAAAAGCTTCATTCAATTGTATGTATTTTTAGACAACTGACTTTTTATGGTTCATGTATGTAAGTGTTTTTTTATTCCACCACAACTTTTAAATGCCTGAACAGATTTGGATGTATGGGGAGACCTTATGTTAGAGTCCTTACTTCATCCCGAGTGACACAGGCTATACATTTTTTTGGCAAGGCAGCCGTGTTTCTTTTTCTCTTGCCTTGAATTTACTTGTTATTTGTTTGCTCACTACATCAATAGATTCGTTTTCTAATTGAAAAGTTAGACATCCAGGTGGTCACATATATATTTCATGAAAATTGGCTCAGTACGAGCGGTTTGGCTTTTAGTCATCATCAGCCTATATCTGTCCACAGCTGGACGTAGGCCTCTCCTAATGCACGCCACTGAGCTCGGTCTTCAGCTCTCTGTATCCACTTTCTTCCAGCCGCTTTTCGCACATCGTCACTCCGCGCCACAGGGCGTCCTACACTAAAATAAAGTAATTTTGTGGTACAAATAATGTTTTGCAGTTAAAATGTAGTCTGTTTACTACCTTTTGCTCAAGTACTGACCTGAGGTTGTTGCATGCGTTGCGTTTGCTGCGTTTGATGCGTTGTGGAGGAGTTGTGCAGTTGTGTGCGCGCGTGGGAACAACTGGACACTGCCGAGGCGGCGCGCGTGCAGCGGTGCTCCGGTGACTGCACAACACACACACATGAACATTTAGTTATATTAGATAGTAACTTATCCTGTGTTTGAACTGAAAAAATACACTCGGGTTTTAGTTCAAAAACTAAAGCGCGACTACGGTCGGGTAAATAAAAGCATGTGACACTCTTGCGATGAAGATGAATCGATTGAAACCTCGCTTGTCAAAATAGAACCATGTTTTTATTTTAAACACATAACCTTTCCTTTGCTTAGCCACAGTCGGGTAAAATCAATCCTACGCAAATTAAACGAAAAACGTCCACTTTGTGGTAACTTTTCCTATGTTAAATTTGACTGTCATGTGTCATCTAAACATGCATAATGTACAGCGATACAAACATATTTAGCATTTTTAACTGTTATTTTTAATCATTTTGCTTCAACACGAACGGCCTACTCATTTCAACATTTTGTATATATAGTATTTTTTTAATTATCTTTGTACAGAATTTTTGTTACTATTGCTTTATTAAAAGTATAGATTATAGATATATAGAAAAAGATAAGTATGTACATTTGTTTTGATTAAAAACTCTGTTTCGTCGAGGTTACTCCCTTACTCCTACAATTTATTTGTCGATGCTTTATCGGTGAAGCATTGAAGATGAAACCTTAACTGCAAGATCTAACTTCACCTTCATTTCATTCATTTCTTTCTTACCTGTAATTGTTCCTGTTTCCATTCATTATCTGTGGTTTCCTCCGAGTCGTCAAACTGCGACTTCCACAGAGACACTAGTGTGAGCGCGCCTCCTTTTGTCACCTGTTATCAAAAAAGCTTTTATTTTACATATAATTGAAAATGTTGGCCCCACTTTACGGCCACCGACTTGGTGTATGGTCCATAATAATGGATACCGCCTTATGGCCACGCTTCACTAATTCATTTCCCCTCGCTAGCTCCGCCTCTATATCTGCCACCCGCTACCAGCAATAAGCACTGAAGTGCCTGCGTAACAAGGTTGAATATCGCGAGCGCTGTTTGAACACACAATTTATCTCGGAACTGAATGTCGTATGTCTCAAAAGTTATTTATTTTATTGGCAGGCTAATAAAGACAAAATTTACCTAACTAGGTAATTGAGTATAAAAATGAAAATATTACTGAAAATAACATAATTTTCAATAAGAAAATGTATCGAATGTAATCATGGGTAACCACAAACCTGATAAATGTGAAATTTAACATATATGTTTTTGAGATCTTTATCTCTCCGTGATCAAGACAAAAACGTGATTAATATAATTTCATTCGATAAATTTTCTTTTTGAAAATTATGTTATTTTCAGTAATATTTTCATTTATGGAAAAACCTCTTAAATACTGGGGGCCCGTTTTAAAATATAACCTGGTTTTTATTGGAATTGCAAAAATAAACTGATCTAATTTTGATAACATTGATATAGAATCGCTCTGCAGGTCTAACCCTTTCAAATAAACTAAGAATATTCCCAATTGGACTTAACGCGGTGTGAAAATGTACATACATAAAAAATGCAGCCAAGTGCGAGTCGGACTCGCACGGCTAGTGGTACATACCTGTTGCAAAGCGGATACGTTCTCATCGTCCATGACTGCGAACTGCGTGAAGCTCTGGTCGGCGCGTGCGCGGGCCGCGCGGCGTCCTGGGGGAGGGGGGGGTGGTCAATATAGAATATCTTCTTCCCGTATACTTCTTTTAATGTATTTAGAATTAAGTAGTGCTGGCCTCTGGTGTCAGACTTTGTCAGGCCGCCCGAGGGCCTCTGACCTGGCTTAACGACTGCTATCAACCAATAACAATAAGTGGCTTAACGACCTCTATCAAGAAATTTAACATTAAACCTAGAACTCGCTCGCCAACCCCACCTAAATTTAACATCAAACCTAGAACTCGCCAACCCCACCTAAACATTTTCTAAATACAGCTCTACACTTCCTTTTTCAACCCATTAGTCAGATAATCTACAATTTTTTTTTTAATTTTTTTTAGATTAATCTTTGGCTACAAACTTTCTCTAAGGCTACAAATCATAGCTCGATTGATGTTTTCAATCAAAAATTGCCATTCTTCCTAAACCTTCAATTTGCATTCAACCAAACATACCTAACTATTTCTATCGTTAGTAACTTTATCTACACTCATATCGTAAAATCCGGATTATGAACTTAAAAATGGTGGCATAATGGCATACATTACGCACGGTACGTCTCTAATAAGAAAAACAACCATTATAACACTGTTTTTTGAACTAACCAATGTTATAATTTGTTTTTATTCCTATAAAAGTAGTTATTATGTATGGCGGCGCGTGTTAGACCGTATGCGCGCGAATTCGCTGTGGATTGGATTTTGGCGTCATAATTTACTTTAGTACCTAACCAATTTTATGTGATTTATTATGTTGATCAAATATTTTATCCTGATTAAAAATGTAACAAAGATTTATTATGTTGATCAAATGATTTATCCTGATTAAAAATGTAACTAGGATATGTTAAACATGTGAAAGATATGTTAAACATGTGAAAGCAGAAAAAAACAAGAAAATATTACGACTATTTTTTTTTCCATTATAAGTTAGTTCCTGTTGCATGAGTGTAGATAAAGCAGTGTATGAAACTGCACGTAACTAGGTATTATAAGTTAGTTCCTGTTGCATGAGTGTAGATAAAGCAGTGTATGAAACTGCACGTAACTAGGTATTATAAGTTAGTTCCTGTTGCATGAGTGTAGATAAAGCAGTGTATGAAACTGCACGTAACTAGGTATTATAAGTTAGTTACTGTTGCATGAGTGTAGATAAAGCAGTGTATGAAACTGCATGTAACTAGGTATTATAAGTTAGTTCCTGTTGCATGAGTGTAGATAAAGCAGTGTATGAAACTGCACGTAACTAGGTATTATAAGTTAGTTCCTGTTGCATGAGTGTAGATAAAGCAGTGTATGAAACTGCACGTAACTAGGTATTATAAGTTAGTTCCTGTTGCATGAGTGTAGATAAAGCAGTGTATGAAACTGCACGTAACTAGGTATTATAAGTTAGTTCCTGTTGCATGAGTGTAGATAAAGCAGTGTATGAAACTGCACGTAACTAGGTATTATAAGTTAGTTCCTGTTGCATGAGTGTAGATAAAGCAGTGTATGAAACTGCACGTAACTAGGTATTATAAGTTAGTTCCTGTTGCATAAGTGTAGATAAAGCAGTGTATGAAACTGCACGTAACTAGGTATTATAAGTTAGTTCCTGTTGCATGAGTGTAGATAAAGCAGTGTATGAAACTGCACGTAACAAGGTATTATACACACTCCCGTGTTTTAATCCCCTCATTATGCAACCGTTTCATAAACTACTATTGTTTAATAACAACTTTAATTGTATTTGTGTAATATAATATACCTACTGCTAAACATTGGTCATGATGTGTACACATGTTTAGGGATATGGTCTAGCTCGAATCCTGCTACATAAGCCACTTCATGAATATGACTGTATCCTGTTTTGTGTCTTATTCAATAAATAACAACCGGGACCGACAGCTTAACGTGCACGGAGCTATATAAATAATGCACATAACTTAGTAGTCATTGGAGCGGAGCCTAGGACCGAACCCTGTATCACTGGACTCTAACGCGCACTAGGCGCTCGGCTACCAACAACGCCCCAAGTTATACTATACTAGCTTTTGCCCGCGACTTCGTTCGCGTGGACTAGATTATAGCGATATAAAGTATACTACAGACCGTTCACTAAACTTGTCCCTATCATACAATGTAATGACTGTTGCCGCCATTACAAGTAAGTAAATTAGAGTTGCCAGATTTCGAAATCGATACGTAAGGGTACCTTATATTACCCAATATATTATATTTGATTGGATGATATGGTGATAAATAATTTGTTTGTTTTTGGGCATAACTAAAAAACTAAGGGATCTAAAGTTAATTTCAAGTGTGGGTCACCAAACCTTAGGTGACGGATAATATGATAACGCCTATCAGTTTCTACTCATAAATGATATTAGGAATATGATATTTTGTTTACATTATAAAAGCTTCTCTTTTTCTATAATCCATCTCATCTACCTTAATTTTTGGGATGTCCTGTTGGGAAAAATCTGGCAACCCCACTACTCAGGGCTACCAACTCCTGAACTAAGGGACTTTTTGTAGTGAACGGACTGTATGTTCTTCCCCGGGAATCAAACTATCTCCATACTAAACACATCAAGATCGGTGCAGGCGTTTAGTTGTGAAAAGGTAACAAACAGACAGAGAGAGTTACTTACGCTTTTATATTAATAGTACGGATGTATGTAAAAAATAGATATATATGTGTCTCACCTCGTTTGAAATATACGTAAAACATAGATATGTGTTTCACCTTGTTAGAAGTGTATGTTAAACATAGATATGTGTCTCACCTCATTTAAAATGTATGTAAAACATACATATGTGTCTCACCTCGTTTGAAATGTATGTAAAACATAGATCTGTGTCTAACCTCGTTTTAAATGTATGTAAAACATAGATCTGTGTCTTACCTCGTTTTAAATGTATGTAAAACATAGATATGTGTCTCACCTCGTTTGAAATGTATGTAAAACATAGATTTGTGTCTTACCTCGTTTTAAATGTATGAAAACATAGATATGTGTTTCACCTCGTTTGAAATGTATGTAAAACATAGATCTGTGTCTTACCTCGTTTTAAATGTATGTAAAACATAGATATGTGTCTGAACTCGTTTGAAATTTATGTAAAACATAGATCTGTGTCTAACCTCGTTTTAAATGTATGTAAAATATAGATATGTGTCTCACCTCGTTTGAAATGTATGTAAAACATAGATCTGTGTCTTACCTCGTTTGAAATGTATGTAAAACGTAGATATGTGTCTCACCTCGTTTGAAATGTATGTAAAACATAGATATGTGTCTCACCTCGTTTGAAATGTATGTAAAACATAGATCTGTGTCTTACCTCGTTTTAAATGTATGTAAAACATAGATATGTGACTCACCTCGTTTGAAATGTGTGTCCGAATGTACGCTATCCACATCCGCCACTATGCGCGGACTCACTGCTTCGCCTGCAACACGCACATACAAAAAATAATATTCACACTCAAAAAACGGTATAGCAAATAAAAAAAGGCGGATTCTACGCCGCTAAATCTAAAATGAAGGACCTAAGATATGCTGATCCGCTCGTACGCACACACACAATGTTGTTCCGACCGGCCTCCACACCACAGCAAGATCTCTACATTGTTAGTCGTGTTAATTTTGCCAATTTCTAACGAAAAACCAAAAACAATGTTGTCTTTTGTGACGTAATACAAAATACACAAATTATCCATTTGCTATGCATCACTAGTTTGTTTCGCGGTATGGAATCCGTATTTTTTATACATTCTTGTTGTAAATAAGAAAAATAATATAGCACTTTTCGAATGTTTAAATAAGTGTGGGCGTTTGTGAAAATTAACAATATTTGCAATACTCTGTTTCCAAATGATATCCAACCAAAATCCAAATAACAGGTTTTTCAGCGATTCCATTCAGTGTATCGAAAAGGGGCAGTCTTAAGTTTAGCAGGTAACGTGTTGGCAGTCTACCCCTCGTTATACTACCATACCATACCACAATACCTCAAAATGTTTAAATTTCACTAAATAATAACTTGTAAACATGTAAAATATCTACAGTTTTTTGTCTTTTTACGCGCATGCGTGATCGCGCGTATTGGAAATGAAAAAGTATTTAGTGCCTGAGATGCCTTCACTAACCTCCCATTCCTATAAAAATAAAATAAGTCGTTTTTCCAACGTCTCGTTACTTTTTGTCGTTTATGTCAAAAATGGTTCGATTTAAGATATAGGAACCGGCCCTTAGAGTAAGCATAGTTGAATATCTTGCTGAAACAAAATGGGCCTATTGAAGCAGCAGATTATTGAAGGTCATCAGCCCCGAAGTATTCTAATGCTCAGCAGAGGGAGGGGGGGGGGGGGGTCGTTGGTTCTCCCAGCCCGCGCGGGACGGGACAGGTGATGGTCACCACAGGCTAGGGTTAGTACGTTACAAGTGTAATTACTTTTATTACCGGTGGTGGCGGGCGAGGCCGCGGCGAGGTCCTGCACGCACGTGGGCGGCGCCGTCACCACGCGCAGGCGCGCTAGCGTCGGGCCTCCCCCTGAGAACAAGGCAGGTCACCATCATACCCAGTGAGAGACATACAACCGTTACTAAAACAAGTTTTGTGAGCAAGTGCCTGCATCAGGGCGACCACTTCTTGAAATAAAAATACTGTTCCACATTATACTTGTTGCCACTGAGTATTACATACAGGCTGCGGCAACTCGACGTATTCCGAAGGACAAGGTAGGAGGGGGGGGGGGGGAGGGGGGCGCTAATATGCAACAAAATTAAGCCGTAGTCTTAGCCGAAAGTAGTAGTTTTTGATATAATTGATATTTAGTTGAATTTTTGAAAAATATATTTTTTTGATAAATATATATATATATATATATATATATATATAAGTTTTAAGCGTTTACATAATATTTAGATTAAAAAATACACTATGACACTTAGGCCCACCTGCACAGCTGTCTTAGCCCCGGGCTAGTGTCCAGTCTTAGCCCCGGGCTAGTGTCCAGTCAGAAGAATAAGAATAAGAATTTCTTAGTAAAATATATTTACACGTCATTCAACAATCCATCAACAATCTAGATTCAGCTACATAATAATAATAACAATTTTAATTAATAATATTAATCATTCTAAATTTACAATTACACGACCTATGTCATTTTCCAGTAACTAGCCTATCATTTAGATATTCGTTGACCGAGTAATAAGCCTTACCAATCAAACACTTTTTTAACTTAGTTCTGAAAATATCGTCGGAAGCGCGAAAGACACGACAATAGTTTTTGGACTAACTAAATACAGTAGGCACAACGAATCTTTGTGGCTCGGAAGTTGTCTGCAAGTCGTTGCGCAAACTGATATTTTTCAGGCGCAATCCCGATGTTGAAGGTGAAGACTCGCTCTTACTTCATGCTGTTTTATCCTCACAGCTGTACCTGCGCAAAGATTCGTTGTGACTACTGTACTTTGTTATGTTGTCGTGCAAGTGGCCCTAAGTGTACAAATTACTAATAAATCTTCCTTGTTTCTTAGCTATGCAAAAAGGTTATAAAACTCGACATATTTACTAGAACAACAATCAAATTCAATTGTAACTATCACAAGATGAGCGCACAGTGCGCAACTGTGCGCACGCATTTTGAATAACTTGGCTCGACCGGTTCTTTAACTGATTTGACCCTGGCCGGCGAGGGCAAGCTCCCTGATTGGTTGCAATTGTTCAAAACAGGTCTTTTAGAACGATGTGTTCTAAAAGTCAATTTTTTATGTGTTTGTTTTAGTTCCCGCCATTACCGCTGCGCGCGCAATACGATTACCTACAATTATTGTCCTCCCGCGCCTATCGCACGCGCTTCACCCCCTCGTGAAACATTTTCCTAGTTTTGAATTTTATTTCACATACCGGGCACGGGCGCGCGCGGCTTGCACGGCGGCACGCTCTGTCTCTCGGGACGCGCGGCGGTCGTTCCAGTCAATGCCGAGTTACTCGTCTCCTGCTGGAATGGACAGTTACAAATACAAATGTGAATAGGTAATGGCCAAGATGTGATCTCTAGTCTAGGCTCAAAATTAAATTCCATCATATGTCAAGTGGTATTTAAACTTTAGAAATGATAATCAGAAACAGATAAGAAACAGATTCTAAAATCGAAATTAACATCTGATTAAATCGTAAAACGTGATTAAAATTGCCTCCATTTTATTTATTTTAATTTGCTTTTTATGCTGTGGTGGTCTTAATGGGTTTTTTTAAAGTCTGTATTAATCAATGTTATCGTAATATTTAGCTGTCAATTTGACCCTCAGGTGCAATACATCTTTCATCAATTCTACTTAATATCTATATTTAAGGGATTCTCATTTAAAATCCTGCATTTGAGCCCAAACTCGATAGGATTTCAATTTCATGACTTATTATTTTCGCCGAGACAATTAGGCGTCTATATATATATATATATGTCTACATATATGTCTATATATATATGTATATCTATATATATATATATGAGGTTATAACTTATAACCCATCATTGGTTCGTGTCCGATCTGGGTCACATTTGCCCGACCTCCTTTCATAAAACAATGGAACTCACTTTGGCATGTCTGTCGGGAGAAGGCGCGGGCGTCGTCCTAGCTTCGGCCTCCTTGTCTGTAGTCGGTTTATCTGTGGCCGACTGTCGACAACATCAATACATTATTATTATTGTAAGGCACATTCTCAATGTCGGCAAGTACGATTCGGTAGATTACTTTGGAGGAAAGAGTGGACTGATAAAGTTATATTTTGCTGACTCTACTTTTAAAAAAACAGTCTAATAATGGGGTTTCTGATATCTTCAAATTGGCTTACGCTTTCCAAAGACCAGAAATATTTAAGTAGACTTTAACAGAAACACACAAACAGATTCATTATCTAATAGATAAATGGATGGCTATATTGTTCAAATGAGACGGACAAAATAAACTGAAAGAAGAATTTGGAGAGCGTTCTAGTGGTTACGGTGGCTTAATTGGCTAACAAAATGTGCCACGCAGAGGCACGGCTGGTGAGGGTTAAAGACCCGTCCGTAATCTAAATTTTTCCTTTAGAAAAGTTATAAAATATAATAGAAAAAAAAACAGCGATAAGACCGCCCATTGTGACACTTTATTATTAATTTTGTTTTTTTAGTTGTAAGATTTTTATTTGTGTGTTTCAATAAATAGTTATCTATCTATCTATCTATCTATCAGATGTAATCTCTCAAAATAGAGTTCCACCCAGTTACACTGGTCTACTTCTTGTAGATGTGAACACATCATTCATTATGTTGATATACGTATTAATAATATTATCATACTTGATGCTGATGATGACACACAATGATGATGATGATGATACATAATGATGATGATACCATATAAGAGATGACACATAATGATGATGATACCACATGACAATGATGATGACACGTGACGATGTATACTCACGTATCCGTTGACGTGGTTGTGGCGCGGCGAGGCGGGCTGCGCTCGTTTCTGCTCGGTCCGCTCCTTCTGTGCGTTAGTCTGCGTGTCCGTGGCCACCGCCGCCGTCAGCTCCGTCTCGAGGCGCGGCCGCGCAGAGCGCGCCTGTCGAAATAATACTAAATTAAATAGTGAACAATGCAATCAAGTAAGTGCTCATTGAAGTAACTGTTATATGAAACTGTGTGTTCTTAGTGAATTACCATAAATACACCATTTTCTTGTTTTGTAATTTTACTCGCAGTTTTGGCACTTCCATATAATTTTGCGAATGGTTAGTGCCTATACTAATCTTCTTAACCCCCGACGCAAAAAGAGGGTTTTTATAAGTTTAACGTGTGTATCTGTGTCTGTGGCATCGGAGCTCCCAAACGCATGGACCGATTTTGATGCGATATTTTATGTTTGAAAGCTGATGTGATCGAGATGGTTCTTAGCTATGATTTGTGTCGGGGGTAAAAAAATACATTATCTGTCCTACTACTCTCTGATTCGGCCATAAAAAAAAGCAATTGATGGTTGATGATTGGATAAAATATGTATGGAGGGACAAGAATTCTGATACGAGAAGCGATTTAAGAGTATGTAATAAGCGGCGCATTCCAAATCACGCCAAAATAGATGTTAGCGATCACTGTGCTAGTTCGCGTTACAATTTAGTTATCGCGCTTATGTCGCTCAAATGTTTACGGGATTCGGAACGCTTGTGACCATGATTACAAGTCCACAACAACATAACCTCAAAATTTGCTCGACATACAAAGTATTGCTCGTGGGAAAAGTAGTTTAACTAAAAATTCAAAGAACAGTTTTCTTTTCAAACAACTGTCAGTCTGTCACTTTGACAGTAGCGCTCATGGTGATATCGGTTTGGGGCGTAGACGCGAGTATGTACCTACTATAGACTTGTCATTGAATAGCAATAATAATGAGAGAAGGACACACATACCATAAAAACAGTAAGATTGAGCGAGACGAATATGCATATTTTTTATCCTTTTCGCGTATACGCCTGTTTATGTTGGGAGCCAGTATCACTGGCTCCCAACATAAACAGGCCTAATGTCAGCTTGCGGTAAATTGATAGCATTTTATTTGTAAAACTGAATTTGTGAGGCTTATTTCATAATTGTGTGTATTTCTCAGTGAAACGGATAATTCAGACTAGCTGTATTATGGAGCGTTGTTGTTTATTATGTTGTACAAACCGACCTGAGCAGTAAAATGAAGCCATAATGTTTCATCGGTAAGTGAGCAAGTTTTCTTAAGTTTGTCGAAGTATTTGCGATAGAAAACGTTCGTATCATTTGTAATCTAGTTATTTTCACATATTATTATTAGACCCTAACTAAAATATAAGCTAATTTTGCAGTTTTCTCATATTACCCGACTAGAAAAGATCCTGTCCTAGCTTACCATGTAAGTGCCATATTTTGATGTGTCTCCATAAATTATTTGGGTTTCCATCGAGTTAGAGAGACCAGTGCACAAGAAGTTTAGTTTACCCATAAATAAATATTTATCTGTAGATGGTTGAAAACATTTTGAATCCCTTCGCTTTCGCAAGCCAATGCATACGAACTATAAACATACATACGCAGCTGATCCATAAAAAATGCCATTCGCATTCATTGAAATGTATGGAACTGCTTAAATTTTTAGATATTTATTGATCTCATAGTAAAAGTTGTTCCAAGTTGTTCATAATGAAGACTCGATGACAATGATATCCTCAAATATGTTCGTCGTCTATCTGACCCATACGTACGTATTACGTAAATAGTACAATCATGTGCATATTAATGTGATTGTATTGTATGTAATACGAGTATGTATGTACGTCTGTATGTAATCATAAAACAAACTATGATAAAATTTATACCTCAATTTTTATTTTGTAATTTTCAAACTCCTTAAGAAGATAATCGCGATTGAGCGAACTAGTATTAGTAAAATGAGTGAATTGTAAAAACTGTTATGTTTAAATAATGCCCAAATGAAAATCGATAATTACAACCGGCCAAACGGCTGGCTAAAGTACGGGGGTTTCTCTTTAAACACACCAAGTTTGACGTTTGTACGTATAACCGTTTTTACGGCAGCAAAAAAAAAACGTTGAAAAAACACGACTTGTATTAATATGAGCGCCCCTTATTTTTACACGACTGCCCAAAAAAGGAGTGTAATGTTTGTAGCATTAATGTATGTATGTATGTATGTATGTGAGTTTCTTTATTCCACCATAACTTTTAAATGCCAGAACAGATTTAGACGTATGGGGTATCGTTAGAATCCTTACATCCCCCCGAGTAACATTGGCTATTTTTTTTTTGAAAACTTTCTATGTGGCGGAAGTATGGTTCAATTTTCAAATATGGGTATTTTTGGGTATCAAATTGAAGGCCTAAGCATAGCATATATAAGCACATTCCAACAGTATATAATTTATTGACAAAAGCTCTTTTTTGGCAGGGCAGGCGTGGTTTTTAGCTTTTTTGAATTAGGTGTCCAGTATAGGGAGTCGGATCTCAAGTTTCAGAATCGAGAACCATTCGATTTTGCATGCCCTAGTGAGGGACTATGGTGTCGGACGGATGCAATACTATATTTTTTTAAACGCAGATCGCTTAGATTATTAAAGTTATTTATTTACTTAACTAAGGTGAAGGATGGCGATGTTTGTACGGTCACATTGGTTATCAAACTAAGGCTGGTGATGGTTGCCTTTTTTTACCCATTAATATGGGTAAAATATTTCCCCTTGCAACTCTTTACGCTACGTCATAAAGTAATGCTATCCCTTACCTATACGCTCATAGCAATTCTATTGGTATAATCTTTCTACGGTTTGGGGCATGGACGGTGTATCCCAATGTAAAATAAACGAATCTATACTATTTTATATTTGTATGGGAAAGCTATGTTATTCCACTAATATACTAAAGGGAACGGCGGCCAGCGTCCGGTATTTACATGACTCCGACGTCACCTATCCTACGGAATGATATACGTACGTTATCCGGCTGCGTGTCGGTCGGCAGCGCGTGCTCAGGAGTGGGATGTACAGCCGCTCGCGTGCGCGACACTGACACCGCCTGCAACAACAGAACAGGGCTGCAGCGGACGGAAGGTAAGGTATTGCAGGACGATAATGTCTATTAGGAGATTTAGGAGTCATGCAAGGAGGTCATCGCGTATTTAAAAACAAAACGGAACACACATCGCTTCATCAGTCCGAAGTAAAAATTAATCAACCCAATCTGTGCCCTACGTACATATTAATCAACCCAATCTGTGCCCTACGTACAGATTGTGTTATGACCGAGACTACAAATGATGTGCTTCCGATATTGCGATCGTCATATTTGAAGTACACAATTTTTATCATTTTATCACGTTTCTATTAAGTCACTTTCTTGTTTGTCTGTCTGTCCTTCCGGTGGAATCTTGCACCTCAAATTTCGAGCACTTCCCGATTAGCTTCAGGGTAGCTCACAACTCGATGACTATATATATATATATATATATATATATATTTAATTGTCCCGAACATACTTAATGCATTTAAAACAAACAAAAACGTGGTTTTTAGATTACTTTTTTAATCTATATTTGCTGTTTATTTATAGCAACATTTTATCTTAATTTTTACCTGTTTCCACAAACGGTTGTCTGAACAAAGAACAGAGTTATAGACAAAAAGCTTCTTATTTTTTTGTATTATTACGAAGCTTTTAGTTCTCAAGGTAACAAAATGCCATGTGATATGACTAGACAACAACCTCATAAAAAATAATGATTATCGTTTTAATTTTGCTTATATTTTCGTGTCTGCAAAAAAATAAAACTTTAGACCTAGAACATGGAACCTACGTCTTATCTCGTTTTTCGAGCCGAGGCATGTATATTGTAGGTATGTACAGTGAATTTCACAAAATGCGAGAATACAAGCAGAAAAACGACGCCATATTTTTTATTTTCATATGAGCTGCAAGCAGCCTTAAAAAATGCATTTAATTTTTACGGCCCACATTCTGGTTTGAACTATGCAAATTTAAAATTAATAATATACTTGTTAACACAAATCCTACATCTAAATCTTAGCAACAAATAATGTTGTATTTAAAATGGCAAATGTAACAGAATCTAGGTCCAAGATAGATGAAAAACAACATGGTTTCTAATACTTTACCACAACCAGAAGACATACACAAATCTCACCGTAACTCATCATTGCCTCAGAGTAACTTCTAACTAAAACAAACGTGTACGCCTGCGAAAGTAATTAAATTATTTTATTACCTATAAGGTGTCAAATAACACAAAATAATAATAATAGCCCTTTGTAGGAACATTTAAATTGTTTCAGAAACTGCTTACTGCTTCACTCAAGCAGTAACGTAAGCATTAAGTGACGTCAGCATGCAGTAACGTTAGTATTTAGACATGTAGCGAGCTACAAGTCCTCACGACTCTCACGGGCGGACGGACGGGCACTCACGTCCTTCTCCCAGTCGTACGCGTCCTAGCCGCGGCGCTTGCAGCGCGCTCCAGCAATGACGTCAGCATACAGACTTGTAGCGAGCTAGTACTCACGTCCTTCTCCCAGTCGTACGGGTCCTGGTCGCGGATGCCACGGCGCTTGCAGCAGCGCTCCAGCAGTGACGTCAGCATGCAGTAGTCCGGCGTGTCAGCGTACTCTAACTGCTGCACATGTTCTAGGAACTGGCGCAGCTCTGATGGTAAGTGCTTGAGAAGGAGGCGGTGGTCATATTTCTCCTTCATCAGTCCGACCTGTGGAAGAGTTTTTTTTATATTTAACGATGATGCACATGAAAAATTCTGAAAAGTTTAATGGAATAATTCATTTCATATGTACTTAGTTGGGCCAAGGGTGGGGCACGCACTGACAACCAGCTAGGTCAAATCTATAGCACTATCACAATGCCATACCTGCGCCTTATCCTTGATTTTTCCACCTACCACATGCCATACCTGCATCTCATTCTTGGTCTTTCTATAACATGCATATAACATACCTGTTTATTATACATCAGTTAGACGCCATACCTGCTCCTTATCCTTGATCTCTCTATCATTTCATATAACACATCTGTTTATTATCCTGTTCAAACACATGCCATACCTGCTACATATCCTTGATGTTTTTATCACATGTCATACCTACTCCTTTTCTCTGATCTTTATAGAATATAACGTTCCTGTTTATTATTATTTTAAATCACTTACTATACCTGCACCTTATTCTTGATCCTTCAATGAAATGCCATAGTGCTCATTTTTTTGGATATTTTTATCAAATGCAAATTTTATTACAACCTGCCCATTATCATCTGTGTTCTATCACATGCCATACCTGCTCCTTATCCTTGATCTTCCTCCAAGGCAGCTGTCCGTTGACGAACTCGACCAGCATATAGAAGAGTGACCACAGGTCGTCGTGTCGTCCCATTTCTTTGTTCTTGTGTGCGTTGATTGATGCGTAGCGCACCGTGCCTGCAAGTGGTGAGGTATTAGAGGGGGAGAACTGTAAAGGAGAGAAACGTAGTCTACAGATATTTATGGTTTTGATGGGGGTAAATACGCATGGGATACGCTATGCAGAAGAACTCGGCAGGTCTTCTTTCCTGGTAAGCCTGCTGAAATTATGCTGTGAATAAGATTTAGACAGTGTTGTTTTGTTCGTTCCTGGTTTAATTAAAGTACTTAGGCTAGGCTGATGAAAGTCTACCATGGTATCATCATCATCATCATATCAGCCTTTAAAAGTCCACTGCTGAACATAGGCATCCCCCAAAGAGCGCCATGACGAGCGATCCTGTGCCACCTCCATCCACCGACTTCCTGCGATGGCTACAATGTCGTCGGTCCATCGTGTGGGGGGTCTCCCCACACTTCGCTTGCTTGTTCGTGGTCGCCATTCGAGAACCTTTATTCCCCAGCGGTTGTCGGTTCTGCGAACTATATGGCCTGCCCATTGCCACTTCAACTTGCAAACTCTGAGAGCTATGTCGGTAACCTTCGTTCTTCTACGGATTTCCTCATTTCTGATTCTATCACGTAGTGAAACACCGAGCATAGCTCTCTCCTTTGCACGCTGCGCAACTCTGAGCTTTTGTATGAGACCAATAGTTAGCGACCACGTCTCAGTGCCGTATGTCATCACTGGCAAAACGCACTGATTATAGACTTTCGTCTTGAGGCTCTGCGGTATCTGCGACGAAAAGTATTTTTTTTTTATATGGCGTAATTTCCCGAACGCTACCCATCCGAGTTGGATTCGTCGGTTGACCTCTTTGTCGAAGTTGGATCTACCCAGTTGGATCGCCTGACCCAAGTAGACATAGTGATCAACAGCTTCGATAATATCGTTCCCAATATAAACCGGCATGGGCATTTGACATGATGTTCGTTTTGCCCATGTTCATTTTAAGACCCACCTGTTGGGAAACAATATTGAGGTCACTGAGCATTGTGCTTAGGTCTTCCAGGGTTTCAGCCATGATGATTATATCATCAGCAAATCGAAGGGGAGTGATGTATTCGCCATTGATATTAACACCAAATCCGTTCCAGTTAAGAAGCTTGAATATATCTTCCAGTGCAGAGGTGAACAGTTTCGGAGAAATAACGTCTCCCTGTCTCACCCCTTTTTGCAGCTGGACAGAATTCGTGCTCTGATCCTGAAGACGAACTGTCATGGTGGCCTTGCTGTACAAACACTTCAACACTTCGATGTACCGGTAATCAATCTGGCACCGCTGTAATGACTGTAGCACTGCCCAGGTCTCGACTGAATCAAAGGCTTTCTCGTAGTCCACAAACGCTAGACATAGTGGCCGATTATACTCTTCGGTCTTCTGTATAATCTGCCGGAGCGTATGGATGTGGTCTATGGTGCTAAAGCCTTTCCGGAATCCAGCTTGTTCGGGAGGCTGAAAGTCGTCAAACCTACGAGCGAGACGGTTTGTAACTACTCTCGAAAACAGCTTATAGACGTGGCTCAGCAGTGAAATGGGCCTATAATTCTTCAAAAGGGTTTTATCACCTTTCTTAAAGAACAAAACCACTACGCTCCTGTGCCACGCCTCTGGCGTAGTACCCTCGAGGATGACGGAGTTAAACAGCTTCTGAAGGACTTTAAGTACCGGTGTTCCACCCGCTTTCAGTAGCTCTGTCGTTATTCAGTCCTCCCCTGGTGCCTTGTTGCTCTTAAGCTGTTTGAGAGCCATTCTGATCTCGTATAGGCTGACGTACGGGATATCTTCGGTATAATGTCGGGTCAAACGGGCTCTTGCATCGCTAGTCCTGCTAGGAGGACTACGTGATGAGGTGTATAATTGTCCATAGAACTTCTCGAGCTCACTCAAAATCACTGGCTTCGACGAAGCGATGCTGCCACTGTCGGTTTTCAGCTTCGTCTACAGGCTTTGCCCAATAGACAGATCTCTTGCGAACACTTTGGAGCCCTTGTTCCGCTCTATTGCGTTCTTAATACAAGTCAACGCATAGGACATAGGAACATAACGCATACATAGGAACGCAAATCGTGTCGCATCGACTTGGAGATCTGTTTATTAAGCAAACTGTAACTCAACATATCCACTGAAGACTGCAGCCTCATCTCGCCTCGTTCTGCCATAAGTTTGAGTGTATGCTCAGAGAGTTTGTGTTCTTTTTTTTGCGGGGGGGGGGGGGGGGGGGATCGTCTTAAAGAACTCCGACCCGACCGCGTGGACAATTTCCACCAGTCCGTTATTTAGTTCGTCCACTGTATCGCATTCGGTAAGGATTTGGAAGCGATTTTGGAGCTCCAACTGAAAGCTCTCGGGGTTTTAGATTTGGGCAGGACTTGGGCGAAGAGTAGATCTCATCAAACGAGACCTCTCCAGCTTCACGTTGATATTCAATGAGCCTCTTACCATGCGGTGATCACTGCGCGTCTTAACCCTGTTGATTACAGATACATAATTGAATATTTGCCGATTGGTCGTCAAAATGAAATCTATCTCGTGCTTGTGCTTATGACCGCCGGGGTGCAGCCACGTCCATTTCCTGGAGGGGCGCTTCTTGAAAAAGGAGTTCATCATAAAGAGTCCCTCCTTCTCCATGAAGTCGGCCAATCACTGACCCCTTTGGTTCCGCTGTCCAAATCCAAAATGCCCTACTCTCAGTTCATCGCCATTTTTCATGCCTTCCGTGCGTTGAAGTCCTCCATCACCACTGTGAAGTGTGTTTTCGGGGCATGTATGGCATTAGAAATGTCATGATACATAGCCTCCACTTCATCGTCCGGGCGTTTCGCGTGTGGGGCGTACACCTGTATGACCTTAAACGAATACCGTTCGGTAATTCTGAGTATAAGGTATGTCACCCTGCTCGAAACGCTTTCGATCTTCACAATGTTGTTGACGAGGGACTTGTGGACGAGAAACCCGACACCATGTTGGGACTGCTGGTCGCCCTCCCGGTAATAGAGTAAGTTGCCGGAATTGAGGGTCATCGTATCCTCTCCCTCTTCGGACTTCTGATAACCCTATAATACCCCAGCGCAACTTACTTACTACTTCTTCCAGCTCTATCAACTTCTCATCGGTCCTCAAGGTGCGTGCGTTATAAGTTGCCAGGTACAGAGATCGTGGGGGTTGGTAACTGGGTCTCTGCCGGAGATTCTTAGCACCTCCTGCTCCGCCGTTACCATGGCTGCTACCGGTGCCAGGAATAACGGAGTCGCCGGGGACTGGGGGGCCGCCTTTTTGGTGTGTCTATCATTATTGGGCGGGGTTTGCCATAGTCACCACGCTTGGCAGGCGGATTGGTGACCGATGGTGACCATGGTATACTCGTATTTATTTTTCATTCAACTAACAAGATGAAAGGGTGTCCGATGATATTGCAGAGGTAGTACAATTGCGAAATATTAGAACTGATCAATAATAATAGTTATACATAAAAATCAGAAAACATTTATCCCGTCCCTGGGCGCGAACTTGGGCCTTCACGATTTGCAGTCCATCTCTATACCGAATACGCTGCTGTAACAGTTGATTCTCTTTCGAAATAGTCCCTTACCTCTGAAGCCGGCGGCGGCGCGAGGCGGCCTCACTTGCCCGTTGCTGGTGGTGTACTGTCTCGCCAGACCGAAGTCCAGCATGTATACCTTACGACAGTTGGAAGGGTGCCGGCCTATACTGAAGTTACTCTGTTGAACAGGAGACAAAAGTATTTAACGGTTATGGAGGTGAAAGTATTAGTATATGTCGAAATATTTCTCGTTGACACATATCTAGTAAGATTTCCTGAAATATTTTTCGATTATGCAAAGGAGACCAAAATATTAGGATTTCCTGGCATATTTCTAAACTACTCAGATAAGGAGAGAAAAAAATTTAGACTTGTAGAAATATTTCTCGTCTACACTGAGTAAGGAGACAAAAATATTAGCATTTGTTGAAATATTTCTCGTCTACACTGAGTAAGGAGACAAAAATATTAGCATTTGTTGAAATATTTCTCGTCTACACTGAATAAGGAGACAAAAATATTAGCATTTGTTGAAATATTTCTCGTCTACACTGAGTAAGGAGACAAAAATATTAGCATTTGTTGAAATATTTCTCGTCTACACTGAGTAAGGAGACAAAAATATTAGCATTTGTTGAAATATTTCTCGTCTACACTGAGTAAGGAGACAAAAATATTAGCATTTGTTGAAATATTTCTCGGCAACACAGAACAAAAGTAAAAAAATATATTGATATAGTATAAAAGAAGTATTTTTTCTATGTGGTTACTATCCCTGCATTCGAGACGATGAAGTGGCGTTTTGGGCTGTTTGATTGCCATTTTTGACACTAATGATCATTTCCAAACCGAATAAAAAACGACCCTAAAGCTTAGTACATAAAGTCGCTTTTACGATGTAAAATTTAACTGTCATGTCCAAAGGGAACGCTGATCGAAACATATTTAGCCTTTTTAACTGCTATTTTCGATCATTTAGCATCAAAACGAACGGCTCCCTAATGGTTTGGTCATAAATAAATAAATATATTTGTTCACTATATATTTATTTATTTGTATATATGTATACCTTCTAATTTAATCCTTTATTATTATAATGTTTACGAAATCTACACATTTATACATTTGGGAATAGATATTAGATAAATTAGTGATAATTTAGTAAACTATTATAGTTATACTTACAGGTTTGATATCCCTGTGTAGAAAACCAACTGAGTGTATAGAGTCTATTGCTTTCAGTATCTGTAGTCCTAATCTGAAACAAAAATACATCACATTACTTTCTAACTCAAGCTGAGTTAGTAGTATATCTAATTTTATATATCTTTAATCTAAACTAATATGTAGCTACATCACTACATAGTGTACCTACAGAGAGAAGGCGCCCCTCAGCTGCGCGCGTCTCAGCTCGGCCAGGTTACGCTCCTGCAGCTGCATCACTACATAGTTGAACCGCGCGTTTCACCCGCCGACTATAGAGTGTACCTTAGTGTGGTGGACAGAGAGAAGGCGCCCCTCAGCTGCGCGCGTCTCAGCTCGGCCAGGTTACGCCCCTGCAGCTGCATCACTACATAGTTGAACCGCGCGTTTCACCCGCCGACTATAGAGTGTACCTTAGTGTGGTGTACAGAGAGAAGGCGCCCCTCAGCTGCGCGCGTCTCAGCTCGGCCAGGTTACGCCCCTGCAGCTGCATCACTACATAGTTGAACCGCGCGTTTCACCCGCCGACTATAGAGTGTACCTTAGTGTGGTGTACAGAGAGAAGGCGCCCCTCAGCTGCGCGCGTCTCAGCTCGGCCAGGTTACGCCCCTGCAGCTGCATCACTACATAGTTGAACCGCGCGTTTCACCCGCCGAGTATAGAGTGTAAATTAGTGTGGTGTACAGAGAGAAGGCGCCCCTCAGCTGCGCGCGTCTCAGCTCGGCCAGGTTACGCCCCTGCAGCTGCATCACTACATAGTTGAACCGCGCGTTTCACCCGCCGAGTATAGAGTGTACCTTAGTGTGGTGTACAGAGAGAAGGCGCCCCTCAGCTGCGCGCGTCTCAGCTCGGCCAGGTTACGCCCCTGCAGCTGCATCACTACATAGTTGAACCGCGCGTTTCACCCGCCGAGTATAGAGTGTACCTTAGTGTGGTGTACAGAGAGAAGGCGCCCCTCAGCTGCGCGCGTCTCAGCTCGGCCAGGTTACGCCCCTGCAGCTGCATCACTACATAGTTGAACCGCGCGTTTCACCCGCCGAGTATAGAGTGTACCTTAGTGTGGTGTACAGAGAGAAGGCGCCCCTCAGCTGCGCGCGTCTCAGCTCGGCCAGGTTACGCCCCTGCAGCTGCATCACTACATAGTTGAACCGCGCGTTTCACCCGCCGACTATAGAGTGTACCTTAGTGTGGTGTACAGAGAGAAGGCGCCCCTCAGCTGCGCGCGTCTCAGCTCGGCCAGGTTACGCCCCTGCAGCTGCATCACTACATAGTTGAACCGCGCGTTTCACCCGCCGACTATAAAGTGTACCTTAATGTGGTGGACAGACTGAAGGCGCCCCTCGGTTGCGCGCGTCTCAGCTCGGCCAGGTTGCGCCCCTGCAGCTGCATAACTACATAGTTGAACCGCGCGTTTCGCCCGCACCCTATAAACCGGCATACATGCTCTTTGCCTGAAACCGAAACAAAAAGCAAATCAATAAGTTGAATAATACCAATTTTTATTTCAACCAAAATCCCGACTACTTAATATAGATTTACTAAAAACTAATGAACCAATCTTCTCTGGAAAAAAAGATGCCCTCGAAGCAAGATTTGAACCTACTACAATAGGAATACCGTTTCATCGTTTTGGCAACTGTTTATCCATGTCTTGTCCATGTCAGACTTCAATATCGATATCGTTCTCGTTCGCGTTAAAACTTATCAATTGATTGAGGTACAGCGTCACTCCAAGAGGCCTATTTAAAAGTTTCGAAACTTATCAAAGGGCCGAGGTAAAGCGTCACCCCAAGAGGCCTATTTAAAAGTTTCGAAACTTATCAAAGGGCCGAGGTAAAGCGTCACCCCATGAGGCATATTTAAAAGGGCTAAAAGTTATCATTCGATCGAGGTAAAACGTTGCCCCGACAGGCATTAGTGACAAGTCACGTACCTTGTAACTTCTTGAGCACAGCCACCTCCATCTTCAGCACCTGTTTCGGCTGGCGCGCCGACTCCACCTTCAGCGCCACCTGCTCCTGCGTCACCAGGTCGAGTCCCTCGTAGATCTCGCCGAACCCCCCGCCGCCTATTTTCTTTATCACCTGGAGAGGAACATTTACATTCAATCAAATGTTAAGAACAATGTATTCCGTAACTCGTGTTTATGGGAAATTACTAGGAGGCGAACACTGAATACGGAGCAGAGGCAGTCTCTTTGTACTATTTTATTGAACAATTTGTAGTAATGTCGCGGATCTCCGGACTGGATTCTTGAGACAGAAAAGCTTCATTTGTTTTGGTCGCTTTCATTCTTGCTGACTTTACCACGAAAATGTTCTATAACGCATAATCAACACACCTTCGCGAGGATCGAACACAGTAGATCCCGACTACAAATCGAGCAGCATTCAGTTGAGCCATTTACACAAGTTCTAAGACCGCCAAGTTCTGCCTCCATTATCCCTGAGAAACCATGATGTAGTACGCGTATTAAAAAAGAAGATAAACATCAAGAAACTCAATATTAATATAATCAAGTCCATTTTTCATAACCATTTTATTTTTGTACATTTTTTTTAATGTACATTTTTCACCGAAAAAAAACCTGCAAAATTGATCGAGGCTCGAACTCAAATGCAGCTCCTCGTGTGCGCCACTTCCACCTCACGTACCACCTGCAACCTGTAGTCACTCACCTTCCATCGCTCCTTGACCACGTGCCCAGGCTGCAGCAGGTCCTCGGAAGCCATGGTGATGTGATGCGCGCGGCGCGAGGTGTCGCAGCGGGAGGTGGGTGACACGCGCCCCCCACCGAAGTTCGGTAGGGTCCGTGACCTGGAGGGGTTGAATTAGGGGAACGTCAATATGGGGACAGATCCTGACTATTTTTCCCGTACCACTTCATTTATGTGTCTAGCCTGACTATGGAGTGGCTAATCAAAACCAATTAAAATCACAGGTTCAGAACCTCGCGTGTTACGCAGCTTGATGCGAGTCAGTGAAAAATACAAATATCGAACTGTAATGAACCGTAACGTGGCTGTTACGACAATAGTTTCTTCCGAACAGCACGAAAAAGGGTCAAAATATCTAAAACTATTTGTATTTTCGAAAAACAATGCTCGGTTCAGTGTTAAAGCAATATTAAGGTGAAGTAACATGGGACTGATGTGTTTGGCATTATTTATCGGTGAGCCAAATAAGTGCGTTTATGTTTCGGACTCTACAGTGAACGCAGCTTTGTTTGTCCGGCGGAGAGATGGGCCGGCGATAATGTAAAGACCGTGGGTCGAGCCTGGATCCGTTTGGCGCAGGACCGAGGCGAATGGCGTGGTGTAAGGGAGGCCTATAAACAGCAGTGGAACGAGAAAGGCTGGGGATGATGGCGATGACAATGTTGATGACGCAGTATTATTATTAGATGGCATTACTCGTGCGTTTCTTCGCCTCAACTATACCGATACCGGGTTCGGTCCTCGGCTCCGCTCCAATGACTTTTCTAAGTTTTTTGCGGTTTTCCATCGCTCCGTGCTTCGGAGGGTACGTAACCGGCTGTTATTGATTAATAGCAGTCGCTAAGCCAAGTCAGAGGCCATCGGGCGGCCTGACAAACTGACACCAGAGGCAACTACCTCATACGACAAACAAGCCCCTTATGACCAGGCTCCACTTTTTATGGGTTTTTTCCATAAATATGCCGTCAACCACAAACCTGATAAATGTGAAACTTAACAAATGTGTTTTTGAGATCTTTATCCCTCCGCAATCAAGACAAAAACGTGATTAACAGAATTTCATTCGATACATTTTCTTATTAGAAATTACGTTATTTTAATTTTTCTACTCAACGGCTTAAGTTTTATCTCTAAAATAAATCTCACGGCAAGAAAATATAGTTTAATATCGAATGACAAGACAAAATTTACTAAATTATTAGCCAGCCAATAAAATAAATAACTTTAGAGACTTACGTCATTGTGTGTTCAAACAGCGCTCGCGATATTCAACCTTGTTACGCGCACCTCAGTGCTTGTTGCGGGCACAGAATAAATAATAGAACAATTGCGGGTAGCGGGTGGCAGAGTGCAGAGAGTGAGTGGAGAAAATGTATTAATGGAGCCTGGCCTTAATTGTGCTGTATTATATTAGTGCTGTGTCTAGAGAGGTCTATGTCCAGCAGTGGACGAACACTGATAGGCTGATGAGGATGATGGAATTAGTTGCTCACCTCAGTAAAGGATTAGGTTGTACGCGAGGCGGGGCTGTGGCTTCCTCGCGCCGCTCTTCCCTCTGAAAGTACACAAAACATCACATTTAAATAAAAACGTTTTTGTAAAGTCACTTTCTGTCTGTCTTGTTTGTCTGTATGTCTGTCGTTCCGGGTGAAATCTTGCAAATCTAATTTCGAGCTTTTCACGTTTAGCTATCCGGCTGAAACTTTCAGTGTAGCTCACAACACAATGAAAATGAAAAAAAAAAAATATATTTTAATCTACATTTGCAGCTTGTTTAGCATGCAATGTATGTATGTTTGTTTCGGTGGAATCTTGCAAGCTGAATTATAACACTTCCTCTTTTCCTTCAGAGTTGAATTTTTACATGTTTCAGTTCCGTTCCGATGACAATGCATTTTTATGGTACCTAAGCACTAGCTGTGCCCGCGGCTTCGCACGCGTGGTCATTTCTCTAGGTTAAAAGTACCATATTCGAGGACCTAAAATACCAATATACCAACATTTAATCAAAATTCCTTGAGCCGTCAAAAAAGTTTTATCGATTTCCCGGCTTCTACTCATCGGATTGAGATACTAATTACACCCCGTTTTTATGTCATACCATAAGCTATCCAACAGTGAAAACCGCGTCGCAATCAGTCCAGTAGTTTTTAAGTGATGCGCGAACAAACAAACAAACATACAGACAAACAGACAGACATGATTTAAAAAAAAAAAAAACTTGTTCAGTTGCTTATTTTAAGAAACCTAGACCTGGATTAGCTCCAGATAAAGGAACTCTTCAACGGTCAACAGCAGAGGCACGAAATTCTGTGTACACATTTTATTATGATAGCCGGTTTTATGTTTTACAATGACATGGTTGCTGCACTCAGGGTTGGGTCCTGACTAGGGAACTCCGCTACGGTTAAAAGCACATACACGTAATGTTGTATACGCATTTAATTTTGCTAGCCGTTCTAAGTTTCAACATGACATGGCTACTGTCTAAAAATTTTTTTTGATGTGTTAACACATCTTTCCTCTCGCTTTCCTGCAATCTGTTGGGAGTGATTTCGTGAAAAGTGTAACAATGTGTTAACAGTGTAACAGGAAGCCGGCTAGCGCTCGCTATTTGATTTGAGCAATGATGGCGCGCGGTGCTAGAGTATGTTAATATTGCTTATTACCAAGGTGTTATTACGAAGGGCGAATGGCGCAATCGACGGGCGCAGGGCGTAGGGCGTAAGTCGAAGCGAGACGGGCGAAGGGAGTTGGGCGAAGGGCAAAGAACGAAGGGCCAAAGGCCAAGGGCAAGGGCGTAGTCACAGTCAAAGACAAATGTGCAACATCAAAAGTACTCCAAAGTCAAACGTCAAATGTCAATATGATAAAAGTCAAATGTGTGACCAATGAGCGCCAACAAACCCAACGCAGAGTGCCGTCGGTAGAGCCCATGCATGCAGAAGTGGTCACCAGCGGCCTGCCAGTGCCCAAGGGGTTGAAGCCTCTGCACGTTGCTGCCAGGGCAGTGGGTTAGACGCCCAACGCCCATCCGTACCACCCTCCAGAGGGAGGTGGAAGGTCAACAACGATGATGCGCGGTGCAGTATGTTAATGTTACTTAATACCAAGGTGAAATGTCAGATGTTACACATAATATGCGACTAGTGTACAGTAGTCGCAGCGGAAGTTTGTGCCTCGGAAGTTGTCTGCAAGTCGCTGCGCAAACTGTTATTTTTCAAGCGCAATCCCAATGTTGAAGGCGAAGACAGCATTGTATAACTGCCTCGCTCACTCACATACGTTTTTCGTTATGCTGTTTTATCCTCACAGCAGTACCTGTGCAATCGTTCACAGAGCCTAACAACCACAAAGATCCGGTGCGACTACAATAAGGCTCGCTCGTTTTTTTTAAATATGTTTTAATTAACATATTAATACATAAAATGCGTTAAGCATGTGTTAGCAACGCGCTATACAAAGTTTGGTTCTCGTGACATTACATGGCTACTGCATAAAAGTTTGGTTCTCGTGACATTACATGGCTACTGCATATAAGTTTGGTTCCCGTGACATTACATGGCTACTGCATATAAGTTTGGTTCTCGTGACATTACATGGCTACTGCATATAAGTTTGGTTCTCGTGACATTACATGGCTACTGCATATAAGTTTGGTTCTCGTGACATTACATGGCTACTGCATAAAAGTTTGGTTCTCGTGACATTACATGGCTACTGCATAAAAGCTTCTTTTTATTTAATTTTAATGTTAACACGTATTTTTTATGTTTTTATTAAGTCACTTTCTCGTTTGTCGTTCCGGGTGGAATCTTTCAACTCAAATTTCGAACACTTCCCGATTATAGAGATATAACAAACAATATATTTCGTCACACAAATATTGCTCCGTCCACAGCTTCATGTACATAATGTACACTTAATGTGTCATGTACCTGTGCTGATAATGCATCTACCTATACCTATAATAAAGCAAGGACGAAAAACTCTGTACAAAGATAATTAAAAAAAATTGTCAAGGTTACTTAAAATAAGTTACTGAACAAGATTTTGTTAAATATTGTCTGTGTTTGTCTGTATCTTAGTTCGCGCATCACGTAAAATCTATTGGAGAGAATCCGATGCGGTTTTCAGTGTTGGATAGCCTAGGTTAAAAATTGTTGTACTTGGTATCTCAATCCGATGATTAGATGCCGAGCAATCGATAAACAACTATTTGACGGCTGAAAGAATTTTGATGAAATGTAGTATATTTACTTTATATGTACTTTTGGTTCTGGAATAACACGTATGGGCTACTTTTAAATTAAATAACCACGCGGGCAAAGTCGCGGGTACAGTTAGTGAATAAATAGGTGATGACACTTCGGCCGTCAACGTACCCGTAGTTCCGTAACCAGTAATTAATGAGAAAAATAAAACTTTTGACGAATGGTTTCGTCAAAAGTTTTTTTTTTCTTTATACGGACAGCCCTGCAAGCATGGATCTTATCGAACGATAAACTTACCGAATTTACCAAATTTCAATGTCAAATTTGACGAATGTTACCGAATCGATAAAATTTTACTGAAGCTAGAAGATCCATGCTACCGAATTTCGATAAAATCGACAAATTTATCGAACTTTACCGATCGATAAGATCCATGCTCGCAGGGCTGGTTCGGGAGTAATCTACATTGAATAGGGCAGGCTTGTTTCAACCGAGATTTAATTAAATAAATATGTCTTACATACTTCAGATACAAATTGCAATATTTGCAATACAGTCTGTTCCATGGATTTCATTATTTGTAACTATAATAATGTCAACACGTGCACTCTATAAGGTAAGTTTCCAAATACTGACTATTTGTATCCTTTTCGTGTATGTATCAGTATCCTTAAAAAGATATACACAAATTAACACTTAATATTGTTTGTCTATGTTGTGCCATTCGTGAAGTTAGCACGGTTTACTATACTGTTATTTATTCTGTGACATGGCAGATATAAGGTATAAGAAATACTGAAAGTTCCGAAAAATGAATACAGTAAATTTCCGGTCAACTGCACCATGGAATAGTAGATTACTGCATCGAGCGCAAAGTGACTCGTCGCTGCACCGAGTGGTTAGATTGGAGGCCGAACTTTAGCGAGGGCTCTAAAACCACGAGTGCAGCAAGGAGTCACTTGAGCGAGTGTCAGTAATCTTCTTTTCTTTCCACTACAAAGTGACTCATCGCTGCACCGAGTGGTTAGATTGGAGGCCGAACTTTAGCGAGGGCTCTAAAACCACGAGTGCAGCAAGGAGTCACTTGAGCGAGTGTCAGTAATCTGCTTTTCTTTCCACTACAAAGTGACTCATCGCTGCACCGAGTGGTTAGATTGGAGGCCGAACTTTAGCGAGGGCTCTAAAACCACGAGTGCAGCAAGGAGTCACTTGAGCGAGTGTCAGTAATCTGCTTTTCTTTCCACTACAAAGTGACTCATCGCTGCACCGAGTGGTTAGATTGGAGGCCGAACTTTAGCGAGGGCTCTAAAACCACGAGTGCAGCAAGGAGTCACTTGAGCGAGTGTCAGTAATGTGCTTTTCTTTCCACTACAAAGTGACTCATCGCTGCACCGAGTGGTTAGATTGGAGGCCGAACTTTAGCGAGGGCTCTAAAACCACGAGTGCAGCAAGGAGTCACTTGAGCGAGTGTCAGTAATCTGCTTTTCTTTCCACTACAAAGTGACTCATCGCTGCACCGAGTGGTTAGATTGGAGGCCGAACTTTAGCGAGGGCTCTAAAACCACGAGTGCAGCAAGGAGTCACTTGAGCGAGTGTCAGTAATCTGCTTTTCTTTCCACTACAAAGTGACTCATCGCTGCACCGAGTGGTTAGATTGGAGGCCGAACTTTAGCGAGGGCTCTAAAACCACGAGTGCAGCAAGGAGTCACTTGAGCGAGTGTCAGTAATCTGCTTTTCTTTCCACTACAAAGTGACTCATCGCTGCACCGAGTGGTTAGATTGGAGGCCGAACTTTAGCGAGGGCTCTAAAACCACGAGTGCAGCAAGGAGTCACTTGAGCGAGTGTCAGTAATCTGCTTTTCTTTCCACTACAAAGTGACTCATCGCTGCACCGAGTGGTTAGATTGGAGGCCGAACTTTAGCGAGGGCTCTAAAACCACGAGTGCAGCAAGGAGTCACTTGAGCGAGTGTCAGTAATCTGCTTTTCTTTCCACTACAAAGTGACTCATCGCTGCACCGAGTGGTTAGATTGGAGGCCGAACTTTAGCGAGGGCTCTAAAACCACGAGTGCAGCAAGGAGTCACTTGAGCGAGTGTCAGTAATGTGCTTTTCTTTCCACTACAAAGTGACTCATCGCTGCACCGAGTGGTTAGATTGGAGGCCGAACTTTAGCGAGGGCTCTAAAACCACGAGTGCAGCAAGGAGTCACTTGAGCGAGTGTCAGTAATCTGCTTTTCTTTCCACTACAAAGTGACTCATCGCTGCACCGAGTGGTTAGATTGGAGGCCGAACTTTAGCGAGGGCTCTAAAACCACGAGTGCAGCAAGGAGTCACTTGAGCGAGTGTCAGTAATCTGCTTTTCTTTCCACTACAAAGTGACTCATCGCTGCACCGAGTGGTTAGATTGGAGGCCGAACTTTAGCGAGGGCTCTAAAACCACGAGTGCAGCAAGGAGTCACTTGAGCGAGTGTCAGTAATCTGCTTTTCTTTCCACTACAAAGTGACTCATCGCTGCACCGAGTGGTTAGATTGGAGGCCGAACTTTAGCGAGGGCTCTAAAACCACGAGTGCAGCAAGGAGTCACTTGAGCGAGTGTCAGTAATCTGCTTTTCTTTCCACTACAAAGTGACTCATCGCTGCACCGAGTGGTTAGATTGGAGGCCGAACTTTAGCGAGGGCTCTAAAACCACGAGTGCAGCAAGGAGTCACTTGAGCGAGTGTCAGTAATCTGCTTTTCTTTCCACTACAAAGTGACTCATCGCTGCACCGAGTGGTTAGATTGGAGGCCGAACTTTAGCGAGGGCTCTAAAACCACGAGTGCAGCAAGGAGTCACTTGAGCGAGTGTCAGTAATGTGCTTTTCTTTCCACTACAAAGTGACTCATCGCTGCACCGAGTGGTTAGATTGGAGGCCGAACTTTAGCGAGGGCTCTAAAACCACGAGTGCAGCAAGGAGTCACTTGAGCGAGTGTCAGTAATCTGCTTTTCTTTCCACTACAAAGTGACTCATCGCTGCACCGAGTGGTTAGATTGGAGGCCGAACTTTAGCGAGGGCTCTAAAACCACGAGTGCAGCAAGGAGTCACTTGAGCGAGTGTCAGTAATCTGCTTTTCTTTCCACTACAAAGTGACTCATCGCTGCACCGAGTGGTTAGATTGGAGGCCGAACTTTAGCGAGGGCTCTAAAACCACGAGTGCAGCAAGGAGTCACTTGAGCGAGTGTCAGTAATCTGCTTTTCTTTCCACTACAAAGTGACTCATCGCTGCACCGAGTGGTTAGATTGGAGGCCGAACTTTAGCGAGGGCTCTAAAACCACGAGTGCAGCAAGGAGTCACTTGAGCGAGTGTCAGTAATCTGCTTTTCTTTCCACTACAAAGTGACTCATCGCTGCACCGAGTGGTTAGATTGGAGGCCGAACTTTAGCGAGGGCTCTAAAACCACGAGTGCAGCAAGGAGTCACTTGAGCGAGTGTCAGTAATCTGCTTTTCTTTCCACTACAAAGTGACTCATCGCTGCACCGAGTGGTTAGATTGGAGGCCGAACTTTAGCGAGGGCTCTAAAACCACGAGTGCAGCAAGGAGTCACTTGAGCAAGTGTCAGTAATCTGCTTTTCTTTCCACTACAAAGTAATATCACAATTGTTCACATAAATGTAAGCAGTACAATTTAAATCACTTGACTTTTAAATTCACGCCAATACCGTCGTCAAATTGCAAATTCTATTGGACGAATACATTCATTCAATACTAGCTACGCCCCGTGGTTTCACCCGCGTAATGGATGATGATGATGATGATAAGTATCCTGTTATATTCCAGGATGTAAGCTATCTCTGTTCCAAATTTCATCAAAATCCATTCAGTCGTTTGAGAGTGAAGTAAAATGATGATGATGATGATGAAAAGTATCCTATGTGTTATTCCAAAACATAAGCTGTCTCAATTCCAAATTTTATCAAAATCAGTCCAGCCGTTAGAGAACAAACATACACACACACACACACACGAATACATACAAACTTTCGATTATTTATTATTAATGTGAAGTGTGAAGAATCATGAACATAAAAAAACTGTGTAGTATGGATTTCCATACTTACATTTCTGCACTGTTTTTATTGAGCAGGAATGAAGTACTTTCTGCTTACGTTTTAGGTGAACAATGGTGATATTACTGTGTAAGTGTGTAGTGAAAAATATATTTTTCATCCCATGTATTCGAAAAACAGAAAGGGAGGGTGAGGATCGTTGCTCCCAAACCCCATACGAATGAACCGATTTTGAAGCAGTTTTCTATGTTTGAAAGCTGATGTGAATGAGATACTTCTTAGCTATATGAGGGGGGCGGAATTGAGAAAAGGGGGTGCGAATCGAACCTTCTACACGAATGGACCGATTTAGCTGCGGTTTTTTATTTTTGAAAGCTGAGGTAAACGAGATGGTTCTTAGCTATAACGGGGAGTGGGGGTCGGGAGTTGGGGGGGAGGGGTATTAAGATTATTATTTGTGCTTGTAAATAAATATATGAGCTGTAAAGTATCTACAAGCGCCATTTATTTCTTTTTCTCGTAGAGGGGGATGAAAAGTAGAGTGTAATGATACACTCTACTTACTATACTATACTACTACGGGCGCAAAATTATTTTCCCTCGGGCGACGTATATTGAATCCCTCGCTACGTTCAGGATTCTACTTAAGTATCCCTCGCTTCACTCGGGATTCTAATCTAGAATCCTTCACTCCGCTCTGGATTCAAAATAGCGCCCTCGGCGGCAAAATATTATTTCACTCCCTAGTAATACAATCTACTATTTTCCGTAGTCCGGTTGACTGGACAACTAGACCGTCCTACGGGCAAAGAGTGAAAGTTTCGAAGGAAAACTATGTTCAGACTTGCGAATGATGACCGAAACAGAACTCTAACGGTGGTCGTCAGCACGGGTTGTAGGTACATTATTAACCCATGAATTTAGGTTGTCCGAAATAAACATAAACTTGAAAATGTTACCTTTTAGAGGGCGCATACGATTTTTCATGGTTCAGAAGCCTTTGAACGACTTGATTATTTCTTTCGGAGTTTCAGTATTTTATTCGGAGAATTTAATTCGCTCTTTTTGTTTATTTTGTTGGTTGATACTGTAAGTTCATAATGTATATTTTTCGGAAACAACTTTAATTGCTGCTCAGTTAGTAAAACAGTGGGCTGCAGTTCACTGGAACTTTTTTTCGGAACGTTTCTTATATCCCGTTCAGAAAGTTACCTGTGGCTCATTTCGTCGCGGGCGCTGCGCCGGGGCGGCGGCGGAGCCCGACCCTTGCGACGCGGTGTCGGCTGACGATGATGATGACTCTGAAACGAGGAGTTCATAATTTAACATAATTAGTATACTTAAGGATATTAGGCGACTGTTACGCCAATAAGCACAAAATGCAAAGATAAGCGATGGTATCCTAATAGTTCAATAGTGCAACTTATACGAGTTGAATCCAACGATACCGGGTTCATTCCTAGACTTTTCTAAGTTATATGCGGATTTCCATCGCTCCGTGCTTCGGAGGGCACGTTAAGCTGTCGGTCCCGGCTATTATTGATTAATAGCAGTCGTTAAGCTATGTCAGAGGCCCTCGGGCGGCCTGACAAACTCTGAAACTAGAGGCCAGCACTACCTCATACCACAGAATAAATAATTCATACGACAAACAAACAAAACGCAAAAGACGAGTAGTAATATGAGCGCCTTGAAATCCAACCATACCGGGTAAGATCCTCGACAAAGTACTTTAATCCTGTCGCGCGATATGTTTACGACGATCAATTGTTGTTTTATTCATAAAACGAGGTAGTCATGAAATTTGAAGTCGGTCAGTAACGGAAGTATACCACACCTGATCTATTCGACTGATGCGGCGCTTGCTTCTTGAACGATGTCTCTCTTTCGCAGGCGGGCTCTTGCTCCCTGAAACCAAGGCAACGGAGAGTGTTAGGACAAACAATGACGTCATAACTCAAAACGTTACGTCACGTCACGTCACGTTACTGTCAGATGAAACTTATCCATATTCCGTACTACACTGGCCTTCAACACTTTTAATGTCTGTCTGTTCGTGCATCACGTTAAAACAACTGGACCGATTGCGATGTGGTTTTCACTGTTGAATAGCTTAGGTTTTGACTTAAAAACTGGTGTACTTGGTATCTCAATCCGATGAGTAGGAATCAAAGCAATGTAATGAAATTCTATTAATTTTAAAAGTGTGGTAGTAACTCTGTCTATTTGCTACCTTTTAACGAATAAACGGCTGTACCGATCTTGATGAAATTTGGTATGGACATAGTTTTAACCCCGGGGAAGGACATAGTATACTTGTTATCGCGATAAATTGTAGGCCCAAGTCGCGGGAAAAAGCTAGAGCTAAAGAAACGTTTAAGTGTTACCTAATACAGAAAAAATTTTAAAAAAAAAACACGTGCATGTCGGACAGACATTGACAGGGTTCTCTAGACAGCCAGGATCTTAAGCTATACCCTACTATGAAAACACGTGCGTGTCGGACAGACATTGACAGGGTTCTCTAGCCAGCCAGGATCGTAAGCTATAACCTACTATGAAAACAAGTGCGTGTCGGACAGACATTGACAGGGTTCTCTAGCAAGCCAGGATCGTAAGCTATACCCTACTATGAAAACACATGCGTGTCGGACAAACATTGACAGGGTTCTCTAGCCAGCCAGGATCTTAAGCTATACCCTACTATGTATCTGTCCAACGAAACCCCACTCGAGGGTTTTGTTATTCTTGTATTTTATTTTATGTACATGATTTATTTAGTAGAAGATGTCTATTCGATTATAAGAGTAATAAATGTTATTCTAGAATCGATGGAAGATTGGCAACAGCAGTGACAGAACGATGGTTATGAGATGTGAGAGACCTCCTGCCAGTCACACGACGTCGCCTGGGTTGTAGGGAGGCTGCAGGAAGGCAATGGATTCACTTGCTGCAGGACCGGAAATAATACCGGCCTATATGAAATGAAATTGAAATGAAATGAAATGAAATGAAATGAAATGAAATGAAATTTATTATTGTCACAGATGTAGGTAGAAGAAAGTTGGTAAAGATAATAATGTAAAGCTAAAGATCCATACAATCTACCCCATTCAGGGGTGTGCAACATATTCTACAGCATGCAATATTATAATCTAAGTACACAATATACCTAGCTGAACCCAAAGGTTGTGCCTTGAGATAGACAGTTGATTCAATAAATCAATGACAAGCCAGCGCCTAGTAACTAACTCCACTGATAACGTCACTAAGTAACTAAACGCGCCCCTATCTAATAAATTAACATAATTGGGAAACTAGACATGCACGTCTGAACGGGGTAGTTCAAGTAGGGTCAATGGTATACGGCTTTATAGTGTACCAACCTCTTTTTGGGGTATTCTTTATCTCGTTTGTACAAACATAGTGGCTAAAGTAATTGATGACCTATCTATAAGTATGGATCTGTCTAGGTCATGCTCTCGGCATTTTGGTTCTTATATTTTTCCAGAATAATTAGTTTTACTCCCAACGGAAATTATAATAAAGCAATAAATACGAAAAGTCTGTACAAAGATAATTTAAAAAGAAAAAAACCTTGGGTAGGTACTTAAGATAAGCTACTGAAAAATGTATATATTTTTTTTATACCGTGTCTTTCTGTTTGTGTATAAATTTATTCGCGCATCACGTCAAAGCTACTGGAACGATTGCGATGCGGTTTTCACTGTTGGATAGCTTAGAGTTTGATAGAGGTACTTGATATCTGATGAATAGAAGCCGAGCAATCGATAAAAATCTTTTTGACGGCTGAAGGAATTTTGATCAAATTAATGTTGGTAACTATATTGGTATTTTAGGTCTTGGAATGGTACATAGAGTACTATTAACCTAGAGAAATGACCACGCGTGCGAAGCCGCGGGTACAGCTAGTGGTTAAATATGTTTGAAGCCTTTGTCTGTCTGTGGCATCGGACCTCCTATAAGGATGGATCGATTTCAATGCAGTTTGTTTCCATTTGAAAGTTAGAGTTGGCGAAATGGTTTTTTGCTTTGTATGAATGAAATCTATGCATCCGTTCACTCTTGAAGTGAAAGGAACTAATTTGTGATCAAATGTTCAGTTCCGATGGCATTCTAGTACCCGTCAAATGAGAGTCTAATGAAAAGTAGCATATTAAGACTGCATCGAGAGATCTCTGGCATCCAAAAAAACATGCCTCGAGTTTTGAACTTATATAGCTCACATGGGGTGCGTACAAAAATCTGTAAGACGTCTTTAAGGCTAAAATACCGTAATGTCTTAAAACCAGGGTCTTCAACCAATGTGTGCTGCCTCCCTCACTTATGGTGCCGAGACGTGGACGCTCACAAACGAGAACATGCACAAAATAAAGGTTATACAACATGCCTGGAGCGTGCCATGCTCGGTATTTCATTGAGAGACCGAGGTCGAAATGTGGAGATCCGACGCTGGACACGAGTGTTTGATGTCGGGAAGCGCATCACAGAACTCATGTGGAGGTGAGCAGGACACTTGGCTAGGCAAAGTTATAATAGGTGGACATAAGCGGTACGGAACGAAACGGAACTAGAGGGCATACAAGACCAGTTGACACACCACCAGCGCGATGGATGGATGACATCGTCGGAATTGTAGGCAAAACACGGTGTAGGTTGGCTCAGGACCGGCATGAGAGGCGCAAAAAAGAAAAAGCATATGTCCAGCGGTGGATCGATACGGGCTGATGAACTTTCTCTTAAAGAGAGAAAGCTCGAGTCCCAGAAGTGAGAACGTAAGGATATGGGTCTATGATGTTGATGGTGACACTGAACACTTTCTGTGAACATCCCTCTCATCATTAGTGGTCAGCGGTGGTGGCTAAAGGTATAGTAGCGCGCGTTAGAATCCAACTATACCGGGTTCGATCCGCGGCTTTAAGACGTTAAGTGCGTATTTCCATATTTTCCATCGCTCCTTGCTTCGAAGGGTAATAAGCTGTCGGTTGCGACTGTTATTCATTGAAGAATCAGACGCCACGTCAGACGTCCTCGGGCGGCTGGCACACTCTGACACTAGATGAGACAAGCAAGCCATCTCTCCCATTTGACCATCCCAAATTATACTTGTGATTGTTGACATTACGTCATATTATGGTATCTAACGAAAATCATCTAGGATCAGCTACTTAATTTATACTTAGTATGAAAGGTTGGTTCTGCAACGCTTGGCCGCTTCTGATAGTGTCTGGCCTTGGACGGAGAAGTTACTAGCTAGACAATGTTCATGTGGATTTTAGTGCTAAGTATACATATACGTATTAGATTAGGTACTATCACACTAGACTTCTAAATGCAAAAGTAGCTCGGTCTATATGTATGTTTGGTACCCTTTAACTAGTGGCTCTGTGAGCTGTAGACCTCGCGAGCACAAACACTTTTGCAAACAATCTAGCGGTGCACAGTAGCACCATCTAGTTACTTTATTGTACAACTAACATTAATAACCAAGGTACACCATCAATCCCTACCTAGTAGGCAAAGGGCTGATTCCACTGGTAGAAACCAAAAAATTAGCAATTTACTGCATTTTGAGGAGCTATTCTGCTCATCACACCCAAGATCCTCATCAGATCTTCACCAATTTTTTATGAGATCAACTTAAAGTACCTTTCAATAAAAAAAATAACCATCGAAATCGGATCTAATTACGCGGAGATATTCAGAAGGCCACTTTTTGCCTTTTTTTGGAGGAAGTACCTCTCCAATCAATAATTCCTGACAACTAAAAAATTCTAATTTTTTTTTACCCTGTTTACCAAGTTTCGACTGGATCGGTTGAGAAATGCGACCTGTAGAGGAGAACAGCCGGACATCCGGAAACACATACGAAAGAATTTTTACCCAAGCTGAAACGGAGACGCTTCGCGCTCGCTCGGTCACTGAGGTTTTCAATGTTGGAGCTAGATTTGACTTAAAATCTGATGAACTTGTATTCTCGATGCGTTGAGTAGAAACCGAGCTAGAAACGAATGTTTTCTTTTAACTTTCTCTTTACTTCTATCCCACGAAATTAGTGTCTATGATATAGAGGAAAAATACAAACAACATTTAATTGAATCAATGGATATAACCGATGTGATCGGTAGAAATAATAAATGTGCTTCATGATTCAAGCTCTTTATTATGTTCACGGCATTATAAAGCTCGCGAAATGGAACTAATCTGAGATATTTAAAGTACAACATTGTTCCTCGGATCCTTGAAGTTAATCTAGCATAAAATGAATTCTATTTTTATAAGAGGACGATGCCCCTTTAGGGTTGATTACGTAATATATCTTTAGCTATGAGGGCTGTTTGATAAATCCTTTTAAAAACTATTTATAAAACCTTTTTTCTGGTAAATGGCATTAACACTGGCAGGCACAATCTTTCAAATAAAGACTGTCTAAAATTCAGCAAGTTTTTGTCAGTTTAACCATTGTTTAACTGTGATCACTCGTAAATTTTCAACAACTATGGAAAAATCTGAATTTCGTGCCGTTATAAAACTTTTTTTATGAAGGGTCGCAGTGCTGCCACAATTAAAACTGAACTTGATTCTGTTCATGGCACTAACGCACCAACGTTGCAGACTGTTTATAACTGGAGAAATGATTTTAAACGTGGTCGGTCAAGCACATCTGATGCTCCACGCTCTGGTCGCCCAATCAAAGTCACTACTCCTCAGTAGTGACTTCGATTGGGCGACCAGAAGAAATCCTGCATGAAGATTTGGGTATGACAAAGTGCACGATGGGTGCCACATTTGTTGACAATCAAGACAATGCCCCAGTGCAAACAGCTATTGCAATGGCCAAAATCCACGAGTTGGGCTTCGAGCTGGTTCCGCATGCTCCGTATTCGCCGGACCTAGCTCCGTGCGATTATTACCTATTCCCAAATTTGAAAACATGGCTTGGAGGGCAAAAATTTTTGACAAATGAGGACTGCATCGCAGGTGTAAACGGCTATTTTGAAGACCTCGACAAAACATATTTTTTGGAAGGGATAAAAAAATTGAAAACTCGCTGGAACAAGTGTTTGGCCCTCAAAGGAGACTATGTTGAGAAATTAATGTAAATTGTTTAAAAAAATATATATTTTTTTACTTTTTAAAACGACTTATCAAACAGCCCTCGTACTTATAATAAAACAGTTAACTAACAAGAAGTATGTACAAAGAAAATAATTTAAAATAAAAATCTCTCTTCTTCTCTGTTGGCGTATCACGTAAAAACTACTGGAACGATTGCAATGCGGTTTTCACTGTTGGATAGCTTAGGTTTTGACTTTTGACTTAAAAACTGGTGTACTTAGCCTTTTGTTAGTTTTGTAACAAATTTGAATGTGAAACAAAACTTTCGTTTCGCTTGCGTTTTTCACGCCACAATTATCAGACTAGGTCGGAGAAACTTCGGTCAAGGTGACTGACTGCGAAGCGGACAGAAAGCAGAACACGTGGATGCCAGAAATGAAAAAAATTAGACGCGATACAATACAATACGCGAACCTATGTACTACTCTGTGCGGAGAAGTTGTTCCCATAAATATACAATACGCGAACCTATGTACTACTCTGTGCGGAGAAGTTGTTCCCATAAATATACAATACGCGAACCTATGTACTACTCTGTGCGGAGAAGTTATTCCCATAAATATACAATACGCGAACCTATGTACTACTCTGTGCGGAGAAGTTGTCCCATAAATATACAATACGCGAACCTATGTACTACTCTGTGCGGAGAAGTTGTCCCATAAATATACAATACGCAAACCTATGTACTACTCTGTGCGGAGAAGTTGTCCCATAAATATACAATACGCAAACCTATGTACTACTCTGTGCGGAGAAGTTGTTGCCATAAATATACAATACGCAAACCTATGTACTACTCTGTGCGGAGAAGTTGTTCCCATAAATATACAATACGCAAACCTATGTACTACTCTGTGCGGAGAAGTTGTTGCCATAAATATACAATACGCAAACCAATGTACTACTCTGTGCGGAGAAGTTGTTCCCATAAATATACAATACGCAAACCTATGTACTACTCTGTGCGGAGAAGTTGTTACCATAAATATACAATACGCGAACGTATGTACTACTCTGTGCGGAGAAGTTGTTCCCATAAATATACAATACGCGAACCTATGTACTACTCTGTGCGGAAGAGTTGTTCCCATAAATATACAATACGCGAACCTATGTACTACTCTGTGCGGAGAAGTTGTTCCCATAAATATACAATACGAGCCCTATGTACTACTCTGTGCGGAGAAGTTGTTCCCATAAATATACAATACGCAAACCTATGTACTACTCTGTGCGGAGAAGTTGTTCCCATAAATATACAATACGCGAACCTATGTACTACTCTGTGCGGAGAAGTTGTTCCCATAAATATACAATACGCGAACCTATGTACTACTCTGTGCGGAGAAGTTGTTCCCATAAATATACAATACGCGAACCTATGTACTACTCTGTGCGGAGAAGTTGTTCTCATAAATATACAATACGCGAACCTATGTACTACTCTGTGCGGAGAAGTTGTTCCCATAAATATACAATACGCAAACCTATGTACTACTCTGTGCGGAGAAGTTGTTCCCATAAATATACAATACGCAAACCTATGTACTACTCTGTGCGGAGAAGTTGTTCCCATAAATATACAATACGCGAACCTATGTACTACTCTGTGCGGAGAAGTTGTTCCCATAAATATACAATACGCAAACCTATGTACTACTCTGTGCGGAGAAGTTGTTCCCATAAATATAAAATACGCAAACCTATGTACTACTCTGTGCGGAGAAGTTGTTCCCATAAATATACAATACGCAAACCTATGTACTACTCTGTGCGGAGAAGTTGTTCCCATAAATATACAATACGCGAACCTATGTACTACTCTGTGCGGAGAAGTTGTTCCCATAAACCCGGATTTCGTGTTCCGAGACGACTACATCATAAGACATATTATTTCATTTCCAAATCGGATGGTTGTCAGAGATTATATACCACAATCTATCCATCTATACTTACAATAAAGCAATACGAACGAAAAGTCTGTACAATGAAGATAATTTTAAAAAAATGGTCTACCCTATGTATGTTAAAGTAAGCTACTGAACATGAAGAGAACATTTTTGAAAATCGTGTCTTTCTGTTTGTTTGTTTGTTTGTTAGTTAGTTTGTCTGTATGTTTATTCGCGCATTACGTAAAAAATACTGGATCGATTGCGATGCGGTTTTCACTGTTGGATAGCTTACTGTAGGATTTGACTTTAAAACTGGGCTACTTGATATCTCAATCCGATGAGAAGAAGCCGAGCAAACGATAAAAACTTTTTGACGGCTGAAGAAATTTTAACCAAGAGAAATGACCACGCGTGCGAAGCCGCGGGCACAGCTAGTAATAAATATAGCTTCAAAAAAAAATACTGCATGTATCGATCTATTAAGTACATGGTGGCCTCGACAAGGTTATACGGCTACCTGTTTTTGCTAGTTAAGAGAGTATGAATAATGACATGACCTTGATGACATCACCAGGATAGGAGACCTCTGATCTGATCTAATTTAGTCTAGGTGGGGTGGGAGGGAGGTGAGGGGGTTCTTTGTTTGTGTATGGAACCCTAAAAAAAGATAAATAATACTGATTTAAGAGGTCGGCGGACAATGGATTACCCGTGCAAACGTAATACCAAAATAATTTGTCCATAATTATTATATACTAGCTGATGCCCGCGACTTCGTACGCGTGGTCATTTCTCTAGGTTAAAACTTCCTTTGCTAGTTCTAAGCACCCGCGGGTGAGGAGGGATGGACCTAAAACATTGTAATTTTTTAATTAAAGTAGTTTTTGTGCTAATGATAAATAAAAAGTTGTAAGAACACATATTTTTTTAAGTTGCTACAACTTCATGAAAATCAACATTTTGATTTTCTCTTTCCTAACATATTGTATATAAAATATATTTGATTTTCATGAAGATATGGCAATTTTAGAAAAAAATACGTTTTTTTTACACGACTGCCCAAAAAGAGGAGTGTTGTGTTTTTAGCATTCATGTATGTTTGTATATTTGTATGTGAGTTTCTTTATTCCACCATAACTTTTGAATGCCTGAACATTTTTAGACGTATGGGGTATCGTTAGAATCCTTACATCCCCCGAGTAACATAAGCGTTTTTTTTTTGAAAACGTTCTATATTGCGGCAGTATGGCGTGATATTCAAACACGAAAAGAATTATTTTATTTCGAAAATTACAATATGGGTATCAAATTTAAGGTATTGATAAGCACATGCCAATAGTATATAATTTATTGGCATAAGCTCTTTTTTTGCAGGGCAGGCGTGTTTTGTTAGCTTTTAAGCTAGTTATTATGTTAGTTATCTTATTGTAGACATTTAGTTACTTACTGCTATATTATAAGTATAGATTTATCTAGTTTCAAACCTGTGTTTTTTTATGTTTCACATAATGTAAGAAAATTGTGCGTCGTTTATACATGAAAAATGCATTAGTATGGACAATTTATCCTCCGTCGACCCCTTAGTATCTAAACATCTACCTACATCTAGTTTAAATCTGCATTGAACCCAAGGGCAATTGAAAGTCAAAAGAAATGTGAGGCCCGACATTCAGTCTAAACATTTGGAGAATTCACATTACTATGAATAATATTTACGTTTATGAGGTATTCAACTCATTATACAGCCATAGTAATGCCAGCATTACTGTCAGTGAAGAGCGATGGTAGCCTAACGGTTCAATAGTGCAACTTAGAATCCAACGATACCGGTGACTTTCATAAGTTATGTTATGTGCGGTTTTCCATCGCTCCGTGCTTCGGAGGGCACGTTAAGCTGTCGGTCCCGGCTGTTATTGATTAGTACCACAGTCGTTAAGCTATGTCAGAGGCCCTCGGACGGCCCGATAAACTCTGACACCAGCACTATCTCAAACAACAAACAAACATTACTGACAGTTCTTGGTTATTGATTGTAGTATCCTCGTAAGACCCTGTGAACATTTAAATGTACATTATACAAGAAGTAACTAAAGCCATTAAACATTTAAAAAAAAATGTGTGTGTGTACGCCCCGTGTACATTGCGATGTACATAATATATTTCAGAGCTTATTTGAAATTCCCATCGGTAACCATATTCTCGTCGGCGATTTTTTTATTGGTGGATTCTAAAGTCAACGTTTTGTTGATGGGCAACCTTCAAAAAGTTATTGAATATATGTCAAAACTGCAAATTCGTGGCAAGACGGCGCACTATCAGAGATCACGTAAGTTAAATCAACATTTATCTTTTAAATCTAATGACTATTAGAATCAAAATGTGATATTAGTGAAAGAGAACAATTTTTTGAATCGCCATTAATGTAGTATGTACATTTTATTGCACAGTGAGCGTTACTGCATGATATCGAACAAAATAATGTGTACTTTTCATTGCACAATGAGTGTTAGTGGATGATTATAGAGGAGATGATACATGGACATGGTGCTGGGTGAGGATGTGATTCTGGCAGAAGACAAGATGCTGGCAGAAGAAGTGGTACTGTTAGAGGACATCGTTCTGGGCAAGCATGTATACTACGCGCGAGCTTAGACGATCAGTAGGAAGAAGAGAAATAAATCAAGACCGAGGACAAGTAGTTAAATGGAAATTCATTCAGGCACCATCTATCTTCAGATGGGTCTTTAAGTAACTGGAACACATAGGAATTTCATCCTCAACTTATAGCTATATTATAACCAGCCCATTTGCTAGTAAATAGTGAAGGTTTTAAAAATATTACTATATTTTATTCTTATAATCCTGATATAGTAACGCCCATTGGACATTCAAATGAACAAAATTAATTGTAATAATACTTAGTTCCTCTCTACTCTAAATAACCACATAGTAACCAGTTTTTTTTTTAAATCCTGTACACTTATTCACGCAAAAATTGAGTGCAGATATGCTTGGGCGGTAAGCTTGATATTATATTATGTACATTGAAATGCACACTGGGCATTTACCTCTATAGCTATTATTTTTTGGTGGGCCTTATGAGGTTAAAGCAGCAAAGAATAAAATAATAGTGTAGCAGCTACTTCATGTCAATGGCAGAAACTAGGATATGGCCATATTAACATCCCGAGTCGGATATAAGGCCAATTACCCGTTTTTCAAATACTCTTTAAGTAATCACACTAATATTATAAATCAGAGAAGTGTAGCCACTGTCGTAAACAGGCCATTCAAAGATTAGAGTTTTAAAAAACGCTCTTTATCGAGCGAAAAACTTCGTATGCGCGGTAACTCCATACCCTAGAACTGACGGTGCATACAAAACCTCATAAATGCATAAAACCCGATTAGCACCATCTATCTAGCGCGCGCACTAAGTAATATTGCTAATGATTGGGCTAGAAAGTAAGGAAATAAAACAAATACCTTGGCCCAAAGGTGGCCATATTCAACCCAGGTACTTTATACAATCAAAAGCATACTAATGAGAAGTACATTTACTTTTATTTCAAACTAGTTGCAAACTAGGCCTTGGCCCAAAGGTGGCCATATTCAACCCAGGTACTTTATACAATCAAAAGCATACTAATGAGAAGTACATTTACTTTTATTTCAAACTAGTTGCAAACTAGGCCTTGGCCCAAAGGTGGCCATATTCAACCCAGGTACTTTATACAATCAAAAGCATACTAATGAGAAGTACATTTACTATTATTTCAAACTAGGCAAAGCCGGGTTTTACCTTTGAGGTCATTTTTCTCAGACAAAAGTAACCTACCTGTTATTTGAGGACCAAAAGTACCTTGTATATTGTAGATTTTGTTCGTGACTTCGTCCGCGCGGACTACAGTTTAGCGCGAAAAATGGATCCTATGTTCTTCTAGGATATTAAAAACCAATGCAAAACCACCAACATATTGTATTCTCTTTGGCACCAACGCTCTTGATGCTTTTTGACAGACTTGTTATTATTTCGTTTCCACGGCAACCGTTCCTTACAGCGAGTAATCGACATTTTCCAGTTTTCCCGTGGAAACTTACTATTTTCCGGGATTAAAAGTGACAAAGACAATGTTTCACTTTTATATATTGGTGTGGATACACAAGTTATATTTGACTAGCTGATGCCCTCGGCTTCGCACGCGTGGTCATTTCTCTTGGCTAAAAGTACTCTTTGTGCTATTCCAGGACCTAAAATACCAAAAAACCAACATTTGATCAAAATTTGTTCAGTCGTCAAAAATATTTTTGTCGTTTGCTCGGCTTTTACTCATCAAATTGAGATACCAAGTACCCCAGTCTTTAAGGCAAACCCTTAGCTATTCAATAGTGAAAACCGTATTGCAATCGGTCCAGTAGTTTATACTTGATTCGCGAACACACAAACAGAAAGACATGATTAAAAAAAAACTATTCTTGTTCAGTAGCTTATTTTAAGTACCCTAGACCATATGTTTTTAATTATCTTATTTGTACAGACCTTTTCGTACTTATTGCTTTGATATAAGTATAGATAGATAGGTACTTTTGGTTCTGGAATAACACATAGGTAACATTTAACCCAGAAAAATTACCACGCGGGCAAAGCCACAGGCACAGCTACTTATAAGTAAAAATAGATATTAGGTTTACTACTTCATAATCAACAGCCTGCATTAGTCCACTGCTGGACATATGCCTCACCCAAGGTATGCCCTGTTTTCCATCTCTCTGTGCTTCAGCGGGAACATTAAGCCGTTGGTCACACATAGCTGCTATGGATTAATAGCAGTTGTTAAGCTATGTCAGAGGCCCTCGGGCGGCCTGACAAACTATGACACCAACAGCCAGCACTACTTCACTCGACAAACAAACAAACCGGAATTTAACTTTGCACCACATAAACCACACTAGTCGTTTTCGTTCAGCTTTTATTCTGTCTACTTCCTGCATGTTTGCTGTGTTATGAGGTAGTGTCAATAACAGCTAGGATCTACAGCTTAACGTGCCCTCCGAAGCATGGAGTGATGGAAAACCGCACATAACTTAGAAAAGTCATTGGTGTGAAGCATAGGATTTAACCTGGTATTGTTGGATTCTAATTTGCACTATTGAGCTGTTATGCTACCATCGCTCTTTACAAATCCATGAAAAGTCATGATTTAAAGCATGGAAAGGACCTACAGGCAGTAAAGTGTTAGATAGAAGGTAGTGCTAGCCTCTAGTGTCAGAGTGTCAGGCCGCCCGAGGGCCTCTGATATGGCTTAATGACTGCTATTAATTAATAGCAAATGGGACTGTCAGCATAAAATGTCCTCCGAAGATAATATTTTATTATACAGCAGTGGTAATATAGTGGTGCAGTCGGGCTGATGATGATTATAGAGACAGAACGACTGGCTCGAACACCAAGGTGGTGATATCATTCTTGACAATCAACAGCAACCAATCTATATGGATGGATTTTTCATAAAATTACTATCAAGAAAACCGAACAGAAGTAACAATTTTAGTCATCCAAATTTATCCTACTTTAATCAGAGAATAATAAACCCATACCCATGCAAAGAATCTAGATTTTCCGATTAGAAAATTTCAGAGCTGTGAGTAACCATTAGTACAAATATGTCAAAAATACTTCAGAGAATTGTCACCTTTATTGCTTTCACGGTAACAACTTTATTTGCGTGAACAATGAACTTAAAAAGCGAGCTAGTGCGGCAAATTGTATGCCTTGGTTGAATTTATCGATTGAAATCAATGGTATAAAAAGGGTAACTAGTAAATCATAATACACAAAAGTACTCTAAAATGCCCAATTATATCATCTGCCGTAATATCCAGAACAGTTTTACTTAGAAAAATGCTAAATTAAACTAGAAAGTCTGGACTAAAATTAACGAGATATACGCTAGAAGGAAACGGCAATAGTTCCGCGACAAAATTTAAACTCCCTTTCTCAGAAGCCGGGTGTCGCATTCTTACATCACTTTCCCATTTGGCCGGGCTACACTAAAACGGGATACATGTACAAAAAGGCTAGCCCACCCACATCTAATCGATTTTTACTCACGCATGGACGATTTTTTTCTCTCAATTTACACTTCATTTGCTCACTAAATACATTTGCTTCGCTTAAGGAAGGCACCCACTCGTTTAACGTGTCGAAAAATATACAAATACTCACTGAAAGTTTTAGTGTGTCGTCCGGATTGACAGGGAACAAAATTAGAATCGCTCAGAACTCACTGAATAAACACTTTACGGATGTAGTTTTATGCTGAATATAATTACGGGACGTTAAAAAACGCGCGGGCGACGATCTCCATCGCATGTCACGACATATTTTTGATGTTTTCTCGTATTTTAGCTGCAGACTAACATCGATCCAGTGGCCATGACAGAAACAATTTTCACTGACTGAAGTCAGTCAGCGACGGTCGCTCAGCTGACGGACAAGTTTTTTTTCCGAGTTGCGCAGTGAAGTTGGCCGTGGGTGGGCGCAATAAAAAGGTCACTGAACTTTATGTACTATTTGTTCTGCATTTTTATTATAAAATAAATTAATTACAAGTTATTAATATATTATCAATATAAAGTCTAGGAGCTCTTAGCATTTACTAACACAGCTATCAATATATCTACGCTTTGATCACTCACAGGGATGAACTAAGGCAAAGACAGCCGAGAACATTACTACCACCCATGGGCACAGAAAAAATAATAGTAAGCCACGGGGGGCACTAAAGTTCATCAAACTATCTAACCATCTATCAGGCAGGGTCTATCTAGCTGACATAGGGTCGTTCGTAAAATATATTTTTGATAAATTAATATTTTTCGATAGGTAAAATTTGGAGCATGGACGGGAATAATTCCTTTAAAAAATCATTAGATAGGTATCTTGAGTATTCATTCTCAAGTGCAGAGGTTAGTGCTAAAAATCATAAAAACATTATTTTTATTCTTTTGCTAAGTGCAAAGTAAAAATGCATAAAATAATTTCGTAGGGTATAATGATGCCTAAGATGTATGATGATTCATAAATAGAACTCTATAGTTTTTTTTTAAATCAAAATAAAAGTGCTTTCTTACAGACAAATGCACAATCTAAGTTATTGGTTGAAATACCTCGCACAAGAACGAAGCGTTACGCTTCTTCATTTATTATAAGAACTGCAAAGGAGTGGAATGCCCTGCCCTCGTCAGCGTTTCCGGTAAATTATAACCCCGGTGTTTTCAAGTCAAGAGTGAATAGGTATCTACTAGGCAAGCGTGCTACACCTTCGACCACATCATCGCTTTCCATCAGGTGAGATCGTGGTCAAACGATTGCCTAGTCCGTAATAAAAAAAAAAAAAAAATGATCTTAGCCCGGTTCTGTGTTTATGATAATAATTTGAAAACTGATGTGAAGGTTTCTTTTTTGATTAAACTAAGGTGCTTTGGGGTAATTTCGATGGGATACTCTGAAAATTACGAATTACTCCTAACCCAGACAATATTTTTTGCTCTGGTAACATAAATCTAGACGCCATCTTATTTTTCTTCCATGCGATAGTTACCAAATAGTTACTATATCTAGCTTATGATGAATGTGCGTGTGCAAATCTATTTTTCGTTAGAAACGGGTTTTTTCAACTTTTTGTGGGTTTTCGGAATTACCCCGCATTCTATAACGCAGGAGTTTGGTAATTTATCCTATTAATTGTAAGATTTAACGATAGGTAATTGGTTTTGGTGCTTTATTTTGTAGGTTCGGATGCGCTAGCGATGGTTTTTGTTTCTTTCGGATATACCCCAGAGGGTTTATTCCGAATGAAGACTGCGTTTCCATAGTAGTTTCCAGAGGTTTACTACTGGACATTATGTGGGGGTAATTCCGAAAATCAAATGATCAAATATGTGTTCTGGCTATACTATAAAAGATATCAGATTTATAGAGGGGTAATAAAACCCTCTTGAAGAATTATAGGCCCATTTCGCTGCTGAGCCACGTGTATAAGCTGTTTTCGAGAGTAGTTACAAACCGTCTCGCTCGTAGGTTTGACGAATTTCAGCCTCCCGAACAAGCTGGATTCCGGAAAGGCTTTAGCGCCGTAGACCACATCCATGTCATCCATATGCTCCGGCAGATTATACAGAAGATCGGAGAGTAAAATAGGCCACTATGTCTAGCGTTTGTGCAATGTAGCTATGGTCGGAGTTTCACTACGTGATAAGATCCGTAACGAGGAAATCCGTAGAAGAACCAAGGTTATCGACAAAGCTCTCAGAATTTGCAAGTTGAAGTGGCAATGGGCAGGCCATATAGTTTGCAAAGCCGACAACCGGTGGGGAATAATGGTTCTCGAATGGCAACCATGAACAAGCTAGCCATCACAGGGAGTCGGTGGATGTAGGCGGCACAAGACCATTCGTCGTGGCGCTCTTTCGGGGAGGCCTATGGTCAGCAGCGGATTTCTAAAGGCTGAAATGATGATGATGAGGTGCCTAAACAGAGAAATTGCATGATACAGATTAAATTGTTTGGTCCAAAAGCTAGTGGAAAGCTTTTTATAATTACCATGGTATTGTCGGAGCCCAGTCCAACTGCACCCTCCTCGGTGCCACTAGCGACATCTTGAATCTCTCTCCCTCCGCCACTCTAAGCAAACTCTAAACTTTTTTCGAAATTCGCTATCCTTCTCGTTCATCCATTTATCTAGTCCAAATAATTTCTGTTTAAATGAGCCCTATATTAAATTTCATCTGTTTGTAGTGGTGTTGTTACCTGAAACAAATTAAAAATGGGTTATTGTCATAGAATTACATAAATATATATCTCTATGGTCTATCTTCAAATAAAAATATACTAATAGGACTGCGGACACGGGAAAAGGCGGCGCGGCGGCAGGTGGCGAGGTGGTTAGGTTGATAACCACGCGGTAGCTGGAGAGGGGTTGCCTTTCCGCGCTATAAAATGCGCTAACTTTGCGAGATGTACAAAACCTGCGGCGGAGTGCTTGTTAGCGCCCGCCCCCAAGCCCGGTTCAAGCCGTAGAGGTCGATAAGGCCACCAGCATTATTACATTACGTAATGTACGAGATAACTTCTATTTTACTCGTCCAAATACATCTCTGCTAACGATATCAGCTAATAAAAAGCGGCCTTCAAGGTTCGCCAGCGCTCAATTCCCGAAATAGCCAATGTTAACATTAAAGTAAGTATGTGATTAAATATTACCTACCTACTTATTTGACCTAATTAAGTAATTATGCTTATACCTAAGTAAAAGTATTCACTTATAATAGTCACAAGTAGGTACTATTATAAGTTAAGTACCTACTTGTAAAAATACAGTTTTATAAAACACTTTGTGTATACAAATCTATCTATCTATACTTCTAATAAAGCAATAGGAATGAAATATTCTGTACAAAGATAATTTAAATAAAAATGGTACTTAAAATAGACTACTGAACGAGAATTTATCATATTTTAAAATCGTGTCTGTTTGTCTTTTTGTTCGCACATCACGCAAAAACTACTGAACCGATTGCGATGCGGTTTTCACTGTTGGATAGCTTAGGGTTTGACTTAACTTGGTAACAAAACTGTACTCGGTATCTCAATCCGTTGAGTAGAAGCCGAGCAATGGTTAAGGCCCGGTTTTAGCACTTTTCGATCATTTTTGAACGTCTGTATCTTGTTTTATAATCAACCCAGAACTATGAAATTGATATCACATCAAAATTTGACGTATTATTTCGTACTTTGTGAACACAGAAACATAATTAGAATGAATTCACTCGATAGAAAACAAAATCAAAGGTAACACTACTTTATGCTTTTTATTGGAAAGAGACCCCGTCACTAACTGATATCAAAGATATACCAAGAGAAAGAACTTATTAAGATTGAGAAAATGGCTAGACACTTTTTAATTCAAAGCTTTAGTTTTCCTACTAATAAATAAAAACCTTAAATTTTACTCCAGAGACGTATTATCTTTCCCGCTCTACTTTATCACGGATGAGAGGGACATAAAATTCACTGACACCCGGCCTTAAAGAAGTTTTTGACGGCTGAAGGAATTTTGCTATACTTTTTGGTATTTTACGTCCTGGAATAGCACATGGAGTACTTAGCCTAGAGAAATGACCACGCGTGCGAAGCCGCGAGCATCTGCTACTTACTTAAAAAAGACGATATTATTACTAGAACAACATAATACGCAATTTTATTTATTACGACCGATAACTTTTATATCCATGTAATCCTGTCCATCCAAAGGTTGCCTGGAAGAGATTACTATTTAGCAACAAGGCCAATTGTAGGTACTCATTGTACCTTTCATTTTATAAGTTTATGATATCCTATAGAGTACCTATTTATTGGTGTGCAATAAAGAGTAGTATTGTATTATAAATTTTTATTTTAACTACAACAGGAAGCGAGGACACCCAGTTTATATAACCTGGGAACCTGGGTCAACCAGTTTTGTACCTGCTTTTACCCTAGCCAGCTAGGGCAAGCACCCTGATTGGTCGCTATTGTTTTATAACAGGTATTTATTATCAAAGAGTATATAAATACTACGTAATTTATTATTATAATGAGGCGTCTGTTCCCGTTGTCCCCTACTTCATCGGGAAGAAATGAGTTGAACTGTCCCCCAGTGCTGGATATCGAAACTAAACTAACTACCGACTTAACTATTAGAATATTACTGTTTAATGTCTTTAATGACAGGTGTCAAAGTGACAGGTGACAGATGTCAAAGTGACATGTCACACATCAAAGTCATACAGGTATTTATTATCAAAGAGTATATAAATACTACGTAATTTATTATTATAATGATGCGTCTGTTCCCGTTGTCCCCTACTTCATCGGGAAGAAATGAGTTGCACTGTCCCCCAGTGCTGGATATCGAAACTAAACTAACTACCTACTTAACTATTAGAATATTACTGTTTAATGTCTTTAATGACAGGTGTCAAAGTGACAGATGTCAAAGTGACAGATGTCAAAGTGACAGATGTCAAAGTGACATGTCACACATCAAAGTCATACGCCAACACCTGTCAAGATCTCATCGATATGTCCCTTTTGGATGACAGCTGTCAAAATTAAGGCTAAAACTATAAGGGCTATAACTCTGAAACTATTGAACCTAGACTAGCAGTTAATTTACAGAAGTGATAGATCTCATTGATATCTTCGTTTCGGACGACAGCTGTAAAATTTAAAATAGCTATTACTTGGAAACTATTGATCGTTGACTAAAAGTTTCTTTACAGAAGTGATAGATCTCATCGATATCTTCGTTTTGCATGACAGCTTTCAAACTTAAAAGGACTATAAAACTGTTGATCTTAGACTAGTAGTTTCTAAATTTCCTACAATTTTAAGCTCAACCCAAACTCATTAGGTCTTTTGGTTGTGGAGATAGTCAAACAAGGATGGGCAAATTTTCATTTTTTTTTGGGTTTGAACAGCCCCCCCCCCTCCCCCCTATGCCTACGGCCTTGCTCGCGAGATCTACAGCTCACAGAGCCACTAGTTTAAATTAGTTAAGTTGCAAGGAAACAATTAAAACATGCGGTAATCGTGTTTTATTTCAGTTATCGGCTGTAATGTTTGAAATAAATCCAACGTTCCTGCCCACCTGGAGCCCATCAGGACGAGGTCATCTTGTATTTAGCACGTGTGCCACATGTATGTGGTTTCTGGAACTTTTGACTCATCTCATGATTATTGACGAAATTGTGGTTTCACTCGCATATATACGTAATCTAAACATAATTATAATAAACCAATTTAGGAGAGACCTACGTCCAACAGTGGACAAGTGCAGGCTGACGATGCGATTATGATAAATGAAGCAGTAAGTAGCAAAAACTCTGTACGAGGTCTGTACATTGGCGATATTTAAAAAACATGTTCGAGGGGACCTGAATATAAATTGACTGTATATGAAGGACATGGAAGGGAAGGACATTAGGTGGGCCAAGGCAGTCGCCGAATGGTATCCAAGAGAAGGGCTAAGACCTCGAGGCAGACCACCCACCCGATGGTCAGATGACATTTTGAAGTGCGCTGGAGGCCAATGGATGAGGCTAGCACAGGACCGAAAAGACTGGCGTGAACGAGAGGAGGCCTGTACTCAGGAGTGGATGGATACGGGCTGATTAGATAGTTATGTAGATATGAAGATAGCTTACATTTAAACAATAGGCTCCCCACTAGGATTCCTCGTCTTGGGGGTCTATATATATCTCTTCCAAATGGTGTCTGTATGTTCACGCATCACGTAACTATTGGATCGATTGAAATGCGGCTTGCATGGGATTGATTTTAAATATTGTGTACCTCTTATCTCAATCGGATGAGTATGAGCAGAACAATAGTTAAAAACTATTTGATGGCAGAAAAGGTACCTTATTGTACTTTATATATACTTTTCTTTTGGTCCTAGAATAACACGTGGTCTCTAATCGGGCAAGGCCGCGGTAAGACTAGTAAACTTTTGAACTTATATGATATCTCTTCTCTGAGGCCCTGTCTTTTAGTACTGCCACATACTTGTACTATTAATTACTCTGTGCTAATATGAAAATTAAAACGCCTGTCATAGGTCTAATAGCAACCTAATAATACCTAGGCTGCGAAATTGAAAAAGTGAAAACTTTTACAAATGTTTTTTTTAGCGTTTATGCTTAATTAAATCATATGAATTGTTCATTATATTTTAAGTCTAAACGCAACGTTAAAACTTCTAATTTGTCTTTTCGAAGTTTGACTACAGTAGGCCATACGAGGGTAATCCTTGAATTTAAATGACTCCTCTCTACACACCACAACTAGTAGGTACTTTCTGCAAACATCCACTACTTTTCAAAATTCTATTTGTCAAGCTTAAATATATTTTAAAATATGCAGACTACTTGAGAACCTACTCCTTTTTGCGAAGTCGGCTAAAATACGAAAATTGTTGGAACCAACAGTACCAGTTTGGTTTAACAGGTACCAAAGTAGAACTGCTAATAAATAGGTAGGCAACTACTATTATTTATTACTAGCATTCGCCTACAATTTATCGCGGTAGTTGAGCATCCTATGTTCTTCTAGGATATAACCAATGCAAAAGTAGGTATATTAGCACAGAATAAATAATAGTACATATTAGCACTAACGCTCTTGATCTTTTTTGACAGACTTGTTATTTCGTTTCCATGACTACCGTGCCTTACAGCGAGTTATCAACATTTTCCAGTTTTCCCGTGGAAACTTACTATTTGCCAGGATAATAAGTATCCTATGTTTTATTCCCGGGTATAGGCTGTATCCATTCCAAATTTCTTCAAAATCCGTCCAACCGTTATCGCGTTAAAACTTCCCAAACAAAAAGACGTTTCACTTACATAAATTGGTATGGAAATAGTGTATTAAATGTAGGTACTGTATTCAAGTAAAGAAAGGTACTGTAACCACTAACCAGTAAAATGACCTAAGTAGGTACCTAGGTACTTAAAATTCAAAATGATAATAAAATATAGAAGACATTGCGAAGTAAAGTTTTGTCTAGCACTCTAGCACAACAAAGTTATACCTACCTATATGCAAGCGAAGTGCATGATAGGTACTTAACTTAGCTTAGTTCTTATCATCCACCACTTAAAATTAAAAAGATAATCATCGCTTTAATTTTTATCATCATCATCAACAGCCTGCATGAGTCCACCGCTGGACATAGGGCCAAAACACTTACACACGGTATGACGTCGCATCGTAGCAAGTTGCGGTGTCATGTCGATGTGTATGTAGTATGGCCCTCAGGCGTCTCCTAATGCGCGCCACTGAGCCCTTTTCTCGGCCCTTCTCATGAAATGCTGACGACTGCTTTCCATAAGTCGTCACTCCATCCGGAAGGCTACATCAACACGTTTGCTTTCACGCGTGGTCTCCACTCAATAACTCGCCTACCTACCCCCTCGGCTGTCCAGTATCCAGCGTCCAGCCCACGGCCAGCCTATTGCCACTTTTCAGTTTAAACAGAAACAAAACAGTTACAAAAACAAAGACTATCATGTCAAATAATTAGCCAAGCGATCTATTTCGGACAAACGTTGGCGTCAGGTGGAACAAATACCTAATTTTAACGCTGGCCTAAATATCCCTGTCCCAGATTTATTTGTGATGTGTATGATTTTTGTATGACATGCTTTCTGGATGGGCTATTACCAATTGGTTTTGTGCATTGTATTGATGTGTGTCAAAATAATTACTGTTCATAAATGCTAGAAGAGCATTGATGTATTACGAAGAGGCGCTAGGTCAATGTCGATAAATAAACACACAAACACTTTATATAACACCGTTGTATATGAGTTGGATAAAAATGCAGTTGTTATCCCTCGATCCCGGCGTGTTTGCGATAATAGCACAATTCTATACAATGAAACTCGTAAGCAACAGTACTGAGGTTTATCATCAACATTCATGTCTGTTTCGTTCTCACTGCGGAGAACAAGTATAATGGCCCCTCTACATGATCGGCGATGATCGTTACTCGTATGCTCGGCTGTCATCGGCAAGGTAATCGTACGATCATCGTGCAAGCATCCACATGATCGTCCGTGATCATTTGTTAATCGGCAACCCTTCAAAATGGACGTGTTTATAGCTGCAGCTACCATTCAGTATACTTACAATCATTTTGATAATTAAGATGAAAGAAAAATGATAAAAAAAATTAAGACTAGTAGATGGTGGTTTTGAGCATTCATCGTACCTAATTATTTTTCAATCTTCTTCGTCCTACTGCTGAGAAAAGGCCTCTATTCTCTCATCGTAATATAACAAAGTAAAAGCGTATTTACCTAGGTTTACTAGATAAACCTTTTTGAGACCTATTATGGACTAATGAATCACCCTGGCTTCGCACGGGTAGCTAAGGGTTTCTCTTTATTTGTACACGATCGTACCCGTGTTTTGACTAATTTGAATAAAAACGGGTTATTGTGACTTAACTAGAGTAGTTAGACATAAGCCTCATGAACTTTTTTGTGGGTATCTAATGATGAGTACCATAAATATGTAGTACATTATTTTATGTATCATCTATAGTTTTTTCCAAATAATGACTTTTACGTAGTACTATTATTTATTCTGTGCTTCTACAGGCAAACTTTTGATATCTTGAGTTACTTTATTGTAATTTTCGTTGGCACATCCACACATGTCACTTGTCTGTTTGTTTGTTTGTTTGTTTGGGGAATTTTAACGCCAAAGCGGCTGATCAGAAGCGCAAAGGCGCTCCACCGCAATGCGTGACGCAGAAGACGCACGCCAAAGTTAAATATTAGTGACTTGCTCAAGGGCAGCCAGGGGGTACGAACCTCGGCTTGGGCCGTCGCTTAGACTACGGGATATCTGACTAAACTCCCCTGGGTCAATATTAGTGATTAATAGTGATAATGAGTGATCCAGGGGGCCCTGAACTATGGCTTGGAGCCTCATAAGTGATTTGATAACTGACCACCATTTCGGAATACATCTCTGAGAAGAAATGGCAAGAAACTCAGAGAAGAATAAAGAAATGGACTAATTACGGGGTCGTCGACCCCGCCGGCGGGGTTGGTGTCTGATTACTCGTGTGTTGATTGGTGACTGGCTAGACAATTCCATCGCTGCCTGCAGAGCAGTAGCAATAGCAGTAGCAGTATCGTCTGGATCGCTCAGGAAATCGCGGGGGCGTCTACGGAGGGGGGTGGGTACATCTGTCGGATTATAGTCAGCCGCTTTTACGATAAGCGGATTAGGATGGTGAGGAGCAGCGTCAAAGTAACGCCGTGCTATATCCTTCATAAATTGAAGGATAGAGGGAAGCCCGAGATCGCAATGCAGGTCGACGTTCCTCTGAAATCATTGGGCGCCTACCGCATTCCGGATGAATTTATTTTGAATTATCTGCAGAGAATGCAGATCAATAGGGTGACGTAACGTGTGTGCGAAGGTCACGCTAGCGTACGTCATTATCGGTCGGATACAAGTTTTATACAGAGTGAGCTTACTACGGAAGGGTCTACAAGCGAGTAAGCCCTCCACACGATCGTGCTCGCGTGTAATCGTCTATAATCGCCGATCATGAAGATGCACCATTATTAAAGAGTAAGAGAATGAAACAGAGAGGGCGAGATAGCGATAGAGAGAAAGAGAGCGAGAGAGATAAGGAGGAGGATACTTGTAACTGCAGCACAAAATAAATAATAGTACAAGTCTGCAGTACAAAACGTATAAGAAAATATACAAGTAGCCATCACAAATTTTATAATTTCTATTTTTTACGAAGTAATCTATCATGAATTACATCTAATTCGAAATGACAAACTCATCATCATCATCATCACATTGCCATTACGTTACTCCTGCTGGCGCTACAGCCCAGGAAGGCGATTCTCACGAAGTGATATAAATATCACAGTAGATACAACACAACACAACACTTAACATTAACATTTTATAAAATTTACATTATCTTTTCACTGTTCTATACAATTATTTAATTATATTATATATTTATTCTTTTCGAGTGCTTTCTTCAGCTACAGCGGTGAGCGTTGCTTCAGTTCCAGAAATACCATCATTGTTTACAATACCCAGACACGCACGACTGCACGAGGCGAGTGTTGCAAAATGCTATGTATAGAGACGACCAGCTGGAGATAGCTTTTTAAAGTCGCAAGTCACATGTGCAACATACTCGTGAGCGACAATCTCGCGCAAAATATACAAACTACATAATAGGTACCTACATCCAGTAATAGAGTGCCGAAAGTGTGTGTGCAGGCCTTTTCCAGAGTAGAGGTGAAGTGACAGACGTATTTAAATGTGTAGCTAATAAGTTGTCTTCCTTCACATCAGTTGGCAATTTATCCGAGTACCAAACGAACATTTTATGATTTATACACTGTTTATTAAAAGTGTGCTCACCTAGGTACATCTGCAGTTCAGTAGTTGCTAACGCTGCTCAGTGCTCAGTTTAAATTGTAATAAAATTATTGGGTTCAACAAACTTCCAATCACGCGAGTATACATTTCTAAATCCTTTGCCAATTAAATTGTTGAGAGAGAGACCCCACGTTTTATTAGAGTATCGACCTAATTATTCAACTGTTGTCATAAAATACAACATAACTCACAAAACAAGATGTCTTACTTTTTTCATACGAACAAACACCACTCTTTCATCCAATAATACCCTGTCAAATAAATCGCAATGAGATATTTCTTCTGTTCCCAGTCAGAAATAGCTCCGGATGAGGATATTAAAGACGTTCGTTGACCCTTATTGTCTTATCTTCGCTTAAAAACAAACTCGCCCACTTGTCTTTGTCCTGTAAACCTTGTGCGTTGCACGGTTGGCACCCATGTCAGCTGCGATGATGCGGTAAAATCTTGGACCGGTGAAATATCCGTATTTCCTATCCTACCTACATCATCATCAGAAAAGCCTCATCCTGGTCTTATTAGCTCTTGAAAGTGCTCTAAGATTTGTGGAATTGAAGGTGGTAGTAGGTATGTACAATAATGTTACTTTAATTTTATTATACATACCTACTTGAATGTTGAATGTTGTGTTAGGACTTGCAAGATTCAACATTGTTTACCTAGGCACTTAATGTTGCTGTAGTTGATTGATTTAAAATGATTCTCTGATAGTCAGAGTCCTGACTTAGAATGTTAAGATAAGAGCCAGTCCTTTCACTGCTACAAGAAATATGCTAAATACATATTTTTTTATAAAAATAAGTGTTAATCTTTTTTACCCGACTGCAACAAAGCAAGGGAAGGGTAATGAGTTTAAAAGTCTATGTATCTATGTATGTGGTTATGTGAATGTTCTTCTATAGCGTCGCCCCTATTGGTTCGATGTTGACAAGTGGGGTGTCAATCGATTCGTCTTCAGAGGGTCTAGCACGAGTTTTATAGTTTTCAAAAACGAAATGTAGTTTCGTTTAGTTCCGTACATTTACTGGCAGCGCCTCTAGCGGAAACTTGCAGGAACTGCAGTAAATGTATGGAACTAAACGAAACTACATTTCGTTTACGAAAACTATAAAAACTCGTACTAGGGGTACAGGTAAGTCTCATAGGCTATTTTTTACTATTTTAAGGCAAGCCAAAGGAAGGTTTATGCGTTCAACCAAAAACTTGGTCCGATTTTGACAAGCGAGCGTAGTGGGATTTTAGTTTTTGAACTTATATCTTGTTTTACTTTCTACATATAACAGAGATTGCCCTCTACTAGCGTCTAAAGTCATTCGTAATAATCCGAACAATGAACTGGCCAAGGGAATACCGAATACCCATAATAGCACCGGGACAGCTTTTGAATCTTTATCAAGCACAGGTCCGATCTTGTATGGAGTACTGCTGCCACCTCTGGGACGGCTCTGCCAAGTATCAGCTCGAGTCTTTGGATTCAATTGAGAGACGTGCTATCAATTGAGAGACGTGCTATCAGGCAGACGTGAGGTAGCAAGCCTGGCGGTATTCTACATATTGCACTATGGAGAGTGTGCACAAGAACTGCACAACCTGATTCCCCCATCACCTTTCCATCACCGTACGACTAGACGATCAGCAAATCGCCACCCTTTCATGGTTGAAATACCTCGCACAAAAACGAAGCGTTACGCTTCTTCATTTATTATAAGAACTGCAAAGGAGTGGAATGCCCTGCCCTCGTCAGTGTTTCCGGTAAATTATAACCCCGGTGTGTTCAAGTCAAGAGTGAATAGGATCTACTAGGCAAGCGTGCTACACCTTCGACCACATCATCGTTTTCCATCAGGTGAGATCGTGGTCAAACGATTGCCTAGTCCGTAATAAAAAAAAAAACAACAACAAATGATTCAGTTGTCTATGGACTATATAACTAGAATAATAGAGTAGAGGTAGAGGGCAGGGAGCAGGCTGTACTGTAGGAGCAGGCAAGCTTTATTTTTAAGTAGCTAGAAACAACAAGTTCAAACTTAAGATGCAATGACATAAGAACTATTTTGTTCTACTTTTTGTTCCTTCGTCAAAACAAAAAGATTTCAGTCGAAACTTGTAGGTACTATTCTTCATAAATATATTTTCCATCACGACTTCCGGTTCTGGGATAACATTCCAGGTTTCTAAAGTAGGTCTGTTTTTTCCGTCTTTTGTTTTCAGGTAAATATCGCAGTCATAGCTATTCTATTTTTGTTCCGCCATATTGCCAAGAAATCCTCGCACTTTACGATTTCGTATTTACGACATCAAATAAAATTTGCACGTCTTGACATTATAAAATTTCAATACATATTTGACGGTCACGGTCGTTATCAGTTTAGTTTCGTAAATTTAAAAGTAAGTGTCAACAGTATCACTATTAGTACTTAACTTACTCTTTTAACTATTTCTACCTGCTTGGTGTGTTAGTGGTGTTAGTAGACCTACTGCCGTCAACTGGGTGTATTGCTGTTGTCCCCATTGACCGTTTCCCCATTAATGGGGACAGCGGGAATTGAATAAAATAATTAAAAATAGTTTCCGTCTGCTGGACTCCACGATTGTGGTCTATTACCTACAAAATAATATTAGGTATTCTGTGACTATAAATTTTATTAAAACTAATATTTAGCTAGGATCGAGTTACTAAACTAATCAGGTTGACGCAAACCGGGATCAGTATTCCAATTATAATTATTAATGGTAATAATTATTAATGGGCAAGAAGAAACAGATTTTCAAACCATAATAATTACCAATAACAGCAGTGGAAAAAAGGTATAGTACCTTAACCAAAATAATACGAATAATATGCGTCTTTTTATTGCTATTAATGTCTTCCTTATATACTGGTACTTGGCAAGTATCTACTTGATTTAATGCCCCACGTCTTCATCGTAAAAGATCATAAATAAAATAATTTATAGATGCCCGCATTAAAAGTGATGACCTTAAAAATGGTTCAGTCCTGAATCCGCCCACGCGCGCTCCCTTTGCTATCTATCCAGAAACTTAACACGGAAATTAATTAATAACTGTACCATTTAAACTGTTTCGGAACGTCCTTCACCCAGACCTACGTTACCAATATTATTACGTTATTATCATAATAACCAATTTATTTAATCTAAATAGCCAAAATAAGTACATAGTTTAGACAAGAGGTTCATAAAATATTGCCATGTGTCGGTTTCTGAACGAACGCACCCATTCTGACGTTTCAATTTTGGCGCCAATCCAAGATGGCGGTAAAATATCGTCTCCGAGGGGCAAATAATTGAGGATTTCAGAGATCTCAGTTAACATTTAACAGCTAATAATGTTTGCAGAGAGTTAAAACTTGAATTAAGAAAGCGATAGGAGTAAATTAGACGGATTATGTCTTTTATTTCTGTAACAGAATGCGCTTGCAGCGTTTCTGATGGCACAGAATAAATGGTGATGTTGCCAAACCGGAGATTATTTACAATTAAATTAAAAAAAAAGGTTTGTACATAACCATTGACCAAGGCGTCGACTTGAGAACTTCCTCTTTTAAAGTCAGTTAAAGTAGATCATTAAATTAAATTTAGTGTTTTTATTTTTATTAGGTACTAGTGACTCGCCCCGGCTTCGCACGGGTAGCCACTTAGCCCTCACACAGCGGATTTGTTCTTACTTTTAGAAATATAAACCCGTAGTAAATTCTGAAAAAATACTCCAGTAAGCGTAATTCAAAATCTTTGGCAGCAACGATCGTGGTGTTTTTGACCATAGACAACTGCATTATTACTCACGTACCTAACATACTTGTTATTATTTCGTTTCCATGGCAATATGTCATACTGTTGTGTATTTTTGATACATTGGGTTACATTATTGCAATTGAAGAAGGAACCTCTTTTTTTTAGAAAAATAAAATACTGCCCTTGTTACTCACTAACAATGTAGCTTTCTATATATATATTTTTTTTTATAATCGAATGGATCAGTATTATTTGAGTTTATCCATGACAAACAAACAAAGAAACAATCCATCTTTCCTCTCTATAATATTAGTGTAGACTATAGATGTAGATTTAATTTCCTGTGCACCATCTTTTCTCTATTCTTTTCGCAATAAAAATATTGTGTGTAAAAGATTGCTCTAAGCGATAAGACCTTTAAGAAATACTTTGTTAATTAAAACATATTACAGGGATAATAGGTACTCAGACATAACTTACAACAAAAAAGCAGGTACAGTTTTTTTTAAATTATTTCCCCACTATATCATTTGAGCACTAAATGGTGCCTGTATCCTTGAAACAATAAGAAACATCAATGAACTAAAATAGTTTCACTTTACGCTTTTAATCTGGGACTTTACGAAACAGTTTTCACAACAATAGATCGAAATAATGTGAAAATTGGAATGCTATGTTATTGCGTTCGATGCCAAAATTGCAACTTATCTCCGATATTCATACTCATTGTAAATTATACTTCAAGAAACAAGATATTCACTTCATGTTAAGTATATAATAGTTATTATGTTTGTATGTTTGAACGTCACCCTAGAACCATATCTTATGCCAATTTTTAGCACGTGTGTGTGTTGTATAGTAATTAATATCTTGTTTTTATGCCAGAATTAATATTTGTTATGTACATAACTACTTACCACGAATATGGTTTTATGTATTATTGGGAGTTTAAACATGTACCCTACGATCAAATCAGTCTGTCCTCGGACCTCGGTCGTTTAGTTCGATAGACCTTTAAATCCTTAGATAGACCTTTACCTTTAGGTAGGTAAGTAATTTTAGTGTTAAAGTTTTCGTGAACCTGATACATAATTTTAAATATCACTACCGGCTAAGACTCACCTGTATATAGTCGAAAACATCGATCTAGGTTTCGAGCGTATCCGACGCTTTTCTTCAGGAGTTCACGCCGCGAGATCCCGACGCGCACACTAGGTAAGTACCTCAGGTAGGTAGGCAAGTACCTATTCCTTTCTACCAATTTTTTGTTTCCTATTTATTTGTAGCTGTTCTGAGTTATAAATTAATAGAAAAATAGCTTTTCCCAAAATACTAGATTGATGTACATTTTTACCTTAATGTTTCCGCTTTTCGTTCAAAAACTATGTGATGACAGTGAAATAATTAAGTACCTACCTAAATATCGTAGGTATGCGTGAAATTATTTTAACGCTTTACAATAATGATTTATTAAATCACACGGACTATTTCGCGAATAGGTACTGGCATTGACCTTCGTTACATCTTGTGTGTTGTTGATTGCCGCCATTTTTTAATCCAAGAATAGGCGGGGAAAATGTTTGTGGTCGCGACGCGACGGTTTGGCGTAAACGCGGCAGTTTGAGGTTTTCGAACGAGTTTTTGAACTGTAGTGCTATATTACCGATCTTTGTTGCAAACTGATTTTCATATTTTCATAGCAATTTCGACTCTAACGCGCTGCGTTATGTGCACGTGATAGTGACAATCTGATTGAAACCAAGATAGGTTATTACCTCTTAAATCTACAATAGTGCTATTGCACTATTGTAGATTTAATCTAGGAAAATAGTTTCGATATTGTTCATTTTTTTACTAGAAAACTATTTCTTTCTATCCCCATATTAAAAATATGTATTTACGTGACACGTTCGTCTTTGGGTCACATAATTTCAACATGTGTACAAAATTTCAACTTAATCGATTCAGTAAATTCGGAGCAAAGGCTGTAACAGACGGACAGACAGACAGACAGATGAACAAATAAACCCAGAAAATAACAAAAATAGGAAGGTAGTAAATAAATAGGTTTTACGACTAAACATTGTGCTTTCATTTATGACTTTTCTAGTTTACTATTAAAACTATTGTTTACTAGTATGGAAAGATTGAACAATTTTGAAAAAAGAAATAAAATAACTTTACGACCTAACATTTAAAAAGTCAGACGGGATCACAGACGGACATATCGTATTGGACAATATTTTCCAAACAATTTATGATGAGGATTTGTGTAACGACTTTAGAACGTAAGTATGTAAACATGGCGGATAGAGTAGGTAGGGATGGCTGTTGTTACAGGTGCAGTATTATTGGTCTTGACATTATTTTCTAGACCTTTTTTCTGTTATACTTACCTATTTGAGAGTGCAAGTTATTTATTTATCGTGACTCATTGTTAGCTAAATATTATTAGTATTTGTCATCTTGAGTTTCTTTTGGGCAATCTATACTTATTTATAATAAAAAAGCAGTAAGTGCCAAAAACATCTGTATAAAGAAAATAAAAAAAATATGGTCTGGGTTACTTAAAATAAGCTACTGAACATGAATATAATATTTTTAGAAATCTGTCTGTATGTTTGAACACTCATCACGTAAAAAATACTGGACCGATTGCGATGCAGTTTTCACTGTTGAATAGCTTAGGGTTTGACACTGTTGAATAGCTTGGGGTGTTTTGTATTTTAATCCGATGATTAGATGCCGAGCAATGATTAATTAATCTATTTGACGGCTGAACGAATTTTGAAGAAATGTAGTAAATTGTATAAGTGTAAAGGTACTTTTGGTCCTGGAATATAACGTATGGGCTACTTTTAAATGAAATGACAACTCGGGCAAACTAGAGCAAAATAATTAGATTATTATTTATTTAATCGTATGACTAAGCGAGAAAAAATAATAATAATAATCTCAATAATTCAAAATTTCAAATTGCTTAAACTTAGTCACAACTTAACTAAAAACTAAATTAAACTAACCATTACAAATCAATTTTCAAGTTACGGAGCCAATCGATGTGTCAGAAGGGAGATCCATAATGTCGCTCCAAGAGCCGGGTGCGAGTGAATGGGGCAGCGCTGGATGACGTGCTCAATGGTCTGGTCTTCCTGGCCAAACAGGCAGATAGCAGTTTTTTTTTTGTTAACCATACAAGACGTAGGTACCTACTGTGACTTTGTTTTGTAAATACAAAGTCAGGCATTGTCACAGTAGGTTAGGTACCTAGTGACCTTGTTTTGTAAGTAATTATTCTGTGCTGTGTATTTCCTAATTAAAACAATGTCACCAATGTCCATGATACATTTTGATTACTTACACATTAAGAAAACTTTAATTACTGAAGTAAAAACTATAATGGTAATCAATATAGTAATTATTAGTTCCTTAATTTTTCTTTGGATTTGCACTATTCCTTTGTTGGGCGCAAGCTTCTTACATTATCTACACATTGTCACCATCACCATGTCGTTTATAAAGAATATCTACTCCCTCTCCTAATATACGCAAGTGCCATTAGAACCATACAATCATCATGCTAGTAAAAAAAAACTTCAAGCCAGGAGTATCATGATATGCCATCTCTCAGCACAGCACTATTTATCCAACTCAGCGTTTGTGTCTATGCCAATTCGATGTTTAGACATAACGCGAGAGATCTTTGATTATGACTCGAAAATAGTCTCGGACTTCGAAGCTTGGCTCTTGTTTTGTTTTTATTTCAGAGACAATTTGGGTTTTTACTACTTGGTAGACTAGATTTAGGACAAACATATTTAAAAAAAGATAGATTCCACACCGCCGAATAAAAGTGAAGCACCTAAGATATGCCGCTCCACTCGTACGCACAAGCTTCACACACACCCTTACACCAAACTATGTCGATCGGCCGCCACAAGATCTCTTCCTTGTTAGTCGAGTTAATTCGGTCAAGGACTCACGAAACATAAAAAATATTGCAGTATTTTCTGATGAAATTGTGTATCAACCACAAATTATCCAGTCACGAACTCACACGTAGCCGCCTTTGCTATGCTTCACACGTTTGTTTAGCGGTGTAGACTCAATATTTTTTAAAACCTACTTGATTTAGAAAAAAAAGAAGTTGCGGCCATGGGACTATCACAGTACATACTCGTAATATATAGTCGCAAGGACTATAAATGTACTGTGGGACTTTCATCACTCTGGCAACTAAACTAGGAAACACCACTTGTTATTCAATAATTTCTTTCCATCCAAAGGTTGCCTGAAAGAGTTCACTTTTAGCGATAAGATTGCCCACTGTACCTCTTTTCTAAAAGAAACCTATGACTGTTTTTTTCTTGACAGTATCTTGTACTATTATTTATTCTGTGACAATACAGAGATAATAATCTATCTATCTTTCCTTGGCCCTACGTCAATTGCATGCTCGTATTTTCCCCTTCGAGCAAACAACAATTAAAAATGCAATACAATGAATGAATACTAAATAGTATATAAAATATGTAAATAATGTCAACATGGGAGAATTGATCCCAGTCCCCAGGTCATTGGCTTGGTGATAAGACATTCCTGCCATCGCAAATCGCACTAGCATATCAATTAGATATTCGCAATATCACAGAAACACAAAACTGGCAGCACCTCCCTAGTTTGAAAACCAATCTGGAAAGTCGTTATTTTTAAGAAATTGAGAACGTCTGAAGACTGAGACAAATATGCTTCGGGATGTTTTTATGCTAATTATTTCTGAAAACGCCACTCCCAATTCATGTTTCATTCAACTAAATACTGTCTGTGTGTTTATAAAAAAATACCTAAGTGTTTTAGTCGCAAAATCATTCACGATTCCCACAAAAAGGATTTTCAGGGATATATCTATGATTGAAGATTTCGTTATTAGTAAGTACCACTACTCACGATAATACTAATACCAAAGTACTATTATTTATTCTGAGCTAACATTCCCTGTGTAGTACCAAACCCGGTGGAAAATATTTTAAAATCATTGCTTTCGTATACGGAAGTAAGTACCTAAATCATTAGTTGCAGAAAGTATTTTTTTTATAAATCCAGTATTATAAAAACTTTTAAAATGAGTTCATAATGCTCACAACTCTATGAAAGAAGTGAAATTTGTGTAGGTACTTAGGTTAGGTATAGCTTTTCTCTAAAACCTTCACTGGCGTGTTCTTTAAAGGGAACTGAAACGAGGTTGTTGAACTTTCATTCAGTTTTCAGGAATTGACACGATTGAGTCACAAGCGATATGTAGGTAAGATGATGCTTTTCCGGGATGAAATCACACCTCAACCTAAATAACAATACTCATTTGTTACATTTAGTAAATACATATTATATGTACTTACGTTAATATGTATTACGTCAGTAATATTTTCCCCCAATTTCTCGAAAACTGATCTAAAGATTTCCACGAAAATCACTGTATCTGGAGGTCTTGATAATGAGGTTGGGCCAACTTGAAACCACATGTAATGCCACTTGAAATGGATTGGATTGATAAAAATAATAATCGACCAACTACTGTTAGTTCCAATCGTACATGACGACGTATATAAATATACCGAAAAATAAGCGAAGTAATAGGACTTTACAATACAACAGGGAGATGAATATGACGTCAGCTCTGTCACTGAACTAGTACCTACCTACGAAGAAACTTCTTAGCAAGAATAGGAGAGGTGGAAGTGTATTTATAGGTGGTATACTAGTGCGAGTTAGATCGATTAATACCGGGTTCGGTCCTCGGCCTATGACTTTTCTAAGTTAAGTGCTGCTTCCTTCGGAGGGCACGTTAAGCTGTCTGTCACGGCTGGTATTGATTAATAACGGTTATGCAGTCGTTAAGCCATGTCAAAAGCCCTCGGGTGGTCTGACAAACTCTGATACCAGAGGCCAGCACAAGGTCGTGCCACAACAAGCAAGCAGTTAGGTACGACAAGACAACTAAAAACTGGCGCATTGTCGGCAGTAAAAGACACAACCAACTATAAAAGCAATGCATCAGAAAAGTAGGTATTCCCAAGACAAAATGCAATTAACAAATCAGACAGCTCCGAAACGTACCTCCTAACCTACTTCCAGCAAACTCCTCAAATGACTGGACGACAGTAGCATTGAAATCGTTCCAAGTGGTACATGTCTCGCTAAACAGGAAAGAGATTCAATGACCTGCCTGCACGGCTCAGGTGCTCTATATAATTGTTAGAGTCATTGTTCCGGAGAATTTGTTCTGATTCTGGGTTGTGACGTCAACACTTTCTATTGGAATGGAACCTTGTAGGTACTATTGTTTATTCTGTGACTGAGAGGGGATATATATATTTGCATTTGGTATTTTCCAGTCCATAGACATAAGCTGTACCCTTGTTGCGCCTAATGCAGTAGGCGAAACTCTTTACACTGAGTAACCAGTTACGGGCAGGCGTGGCGTTACTATCAGGCGAGCGACCAGCCAGTCTCGTCACTAAAATAAATGAAATATTAAAAAAAAACAAATGTAAAAGTAATAATTGTGTTAGATATAAAAACAGTTCAAAACTTCATTTGGTGATAACTAAGTGTTATTCAACTTTTTGACAAAATTTAACGGTTTGGTTTTCGGTAATGAAAACATTTTTCGAGGCGCACCGTTTTGCACTTCGTCTCTGCATTTAATTGCGATATAATATAGGTAACTTACTGACGCTCCGCTGAAGTTCGCCGAGGGAATGTGAGATTCTATTAGCATGGAACCTGGAATGATGTGATGACGGTGATTTCAACCTGTCAAGGAGCCTTCATTGAGTTATCTCATCGCCAATACCGCAAAATTTGAGGACAAAAGTCTTCAACCAGTGCGTCCCTAAACCGTAAATATGTTATGACATACGGAGCCGAGTCGTGGACACACGTGGACACCAATTTAAGGTCGCTCAGCGGGCCATGGAAAGGGCTATGCTCGGAGTTTCTCTGAAGGACCTTATTCGAAACGAGGTAATCTGACAGAAAACCAAGGTTATCAACATAGACCTTAGGTTAAGTATGCTGAAGTGGCAGTGGGCTGGTCATATCTGTCGAAGGACTGATAACCGTTGGGGCAGACGTGTTCCTGAGTGGAGACCGCAACTCGGCGAATGTAGTGTAGAGCGCCCTCTAGCTATGTGGAACGACGATAATTATACGCAAAGTGGCTGGCAGCAGTTGGAAGAGAAAAGCCGAAAATCGGGCGCAGTGGCGTGCTTTGGGAGAGGCCTTAGTCCAACAGTGGACTGACACGGGCTGATGATGATGATGATGATGAAGGAGCCTCAAAATTCGTGACTTCCATCAAACCAGATTGGAGCCTGGTGGAACGTGGTGCATGGTCTCTCTGGAAAAAGGCACAAGTCCCAGCGGTGGGATCGTAGTCCCAAAATAAATATACACAAAAGACAAAGAAATCCATAACAAGAGCAAACTCACTCTCCTGACCTACAACTGGTAATTATAAACACAACCATTTGAAGATATAAATAGATCCAGTCCGTCGACCTTTCGACATATTGATGGATCCATCACTGTCCCATGCCAAATTATGTCAATAATACTGATCAGCTTGTAGGTACTATGTACTTATTAGTAATTCAGTGCTGCAGTGCAGTTCTCAGCCTTAAACAGTTGTAATAAGAGTGAGGAATGATACAACAATATTGGGATGGGATGCAATGCAAAGGTCTTTTATTTTGATGATATCTTTATGATTTTTATGAGTCGTCTTCATGTTGATAGACAGTTCCGTTTTTTGTTTCGGATACACAGTTGAAGCGTTCTCACCTGATGAATAGCGGCGTTCGGTCTACTATGAAGCAAGCTTCTCTATTGCATCAATTAGATATCAAGAAACAGCACTCTCGATCAAATCAGCTTTCAAACAGAAAAACCTCATAAAAATCTGTCCATTCGGTTGGGAGCTACGAAGCCACAGACAGACACAATGATACATACATACACACCCTAAACTCAAACACCGTCTCTTTTGAAAGCGACTACTCTTGATGTAATAACGCGCGTAACACCATGTGTGTTACTCCCCTCACCAAAGACATAAGCCGCGATAGATCGCTCGTTTTCCTCGTTCATCACAATATTATTTTTACGCCCAGATACAACATTCTGCGCCCAAACAAAACGTGGCTACAGAAATAGCCGCAATACGTCATAGAAAGGTCTGTCAGTACAGTCGTTAGGATGGCGCCTTTTCATACGTGAAAATTGCTAAAACCAGCTTTCGGTAATAACTGAAAAAGACGGTCGTCTGGTTCAAACCTCGGCCGCTGGTATATTTACAGTGGCTCGCCTTGCATCAGAGATTAGTTGTGTTTGCGAATCTCCCATCTTCCCTTCTCACCCCGTGGGTGCAGGCAGTACCAGCTAAGGGCATGTTACCCGTTTTTAATCGACTTCACAAACGGAGGAGGTTCTATGTTCGTTTTTTTTTTTGTTTTTTCTCCGTCAATTACGGACCGTTTTTTTTTTTTTGAAATTGTAGACCTCAAGATTAGTCCGGTATAAATTGTATCAAAATCGGATCACGGTTTTATTTAGTTTGACCTGTTTGTTTTGTGTTTGGGTCAAATTTAGTAATTGAAATTTGACCCCCTTCCTGTTGACCGATTGATCTGAAATTTGGTACACACCTTTAGTTTTGATGACAATACAATTATGTATGTATATTCAGTATCAAATCAATATAAATCCAAGATGGCCACCGCCACAAAATGGCGTTTTATTTTTCAAGCCTCTCTTGTGGGTATCAAAAGAAAGGGCTTCTTTGAACCGGTTGGCTAGTGAGTGACTGAGAAGTCAACCAACGGTCGCGGGTTGGAATCCCGCAAGGTGCAACCATTTGTGTGATGAGCAGAAATGTTTGTTTCCGACTCATGAATGTAATATTCGTATCTATGTATGTTTATCCGTTGCCTATGGTACCCATAGTACAGGGTATCCTAAGCTGGTTTGGGGCTAGGTACATTCTGGTTAACGCTAGGTAATTGGTGTGAATTGTCCCGTTTTTTTATGGGTTGTCTTATGTTCAGGCGGACGTTTACTGGCTGATGATGTCTCTTCTAAAAGAAGAGAAGAGAGAAGAGAAGAAGTGTCTCAGCATTGGGACCATTGTTGTTTTTTTTTTTAGGACCTCGTTGTGATATACGCTACAATAAACCTCGTGTATTTTCACTTACAAACAAACGCGTACAAAACAACACAAATGTGGACGAAAATAGCAACAATACGTCACGGGAAGGTCTGCCAGGAACCGCCAGGAGGTATGGCGCCGTTTGTATTTGGCTAAAGTATAATTATTTTTATTACCAAGTGACAGAAAGACTGACAGACGGAGAGCAATTACCTACTGCAAAAAATTAAACGCATCGGGATTTCGTGACAACCTGCAGTCTGGATAATATTTTAATTTGGCATGGCCTTACTTACTGTACTGACTCATATATATATTTTTTTCTTTCAAAGTAATTTACAGACTAGTCTCCAACACGTCACACGGAAAAACTAAGATTATAACTAAGATTTTAAGCTAGTTATCTGACATAAAAAGGGACTAACTGAAGCCCAGTCCCAACCCTAGTTCATTTGACAGAACAACAATGCTGCCAACCTACTCATTCCTGCTAACTGCCAAAGTAAAATAACTAATAAGATGGGCAAGAAGCTTCCTACGGAACACGCTCATCTCACCATAGAAAAAAAAACGTTTACATGCAAAGTAGAAAAATCTTTACATCTTGTGCGTTGTGCAAGAACTGCAAAGGAGATGCTCTGCAGTCGTCAGTATTTTCCGGTAAAATATAACCCAGGTGTGTTCAAGTCAAGAGTCAATCTATTATGCAAGCGTGCTACACCTTCGACCGCATCATCGCGTTACATCAGGTGAGATCGTGGTCAAACAATTGAATAGTCAGTAAAAAAACATGAGGAGAAAAAATAAAAATTTCCTACTTATATTTTCATGACTGGTCGAGAAGGTCGCTTTCCCGATGGTAAGCGTCACGCCTGCCTGTAACAGCTGCAGTTCCATGCAGAACTTTTAATTCGAAATCTTGCGTGGTATTGAAATGCGCTCGAAATAATAATTATTATATATAAATATATATATATATATATATATATATTATTATATATTCGTTTGAAATATGTAAGAAAAAAAAACAAATAGGTTCAGTACATTTAGAGATATGAGGACGACTTGAGAAGCTCCTCCTGTTAGAAGTCGATTAAAATGGATTATAATGCACACAAATATATAAAAGTGAAACGTTGTCTGTTTGTTTGTTTGGGGAGCTTTAACGCCAAAACGGCTGATCCGATTTCGATGAAACTTTGTAAATAGGTACTGTACAATATAGAGACCAACATAGGAAACATGTTTATTTCGGAAAATGGTAAGTTCCCGCGGGAAGACTGTAAAATGACGATTACTCGCTGTAAGTAACGGTTGCCATGGAAACGAAATAATAACAAGTCTGTCAAAAAGCATCAAGAGCGCTGGTGCTATACTTTTGCATAGGTTTTTAAAATCCTAGAAGAACATAGGATGTTTTTTTCGCGATAAACTGTAGTTCACGCGGACGAAGTCGCGGGCGAAAGCTAGTTATCTGACATAAAAAGGGACTAACTGAAGCCCAGTCCCAACCCTAGTTCATTTGACAGAACAACAATGCTGCCAACCTACTCATTCCTGCTAACTGCTAAAGTAAAATAACTAATTTTAACTTTTTTATTTAATTCTGTCAAACAACCACTATTTTCGAAGATGTTGTTCCGCAATTCAGAACAGAATATTTAAAGTAGTGAGTGAAAAGTAGTTTGCTACTTTGAAGATAATTATTAAAAAGAAAGATTTAACAGTTGTTTTCACTCCGGATCCCTGGTACATGATGTACATGACTCCATGTTTTTGTATCGATTTAACAGTTGTCTTCACCCCGGATCCCTGGTACATAACCGCACGTTTTTGTATCGATTTAACAGTTGTTTTCACCCCGGATCCCTGGTACATGACCGCATGTTTTTGTATCGATTTAACAGCTGTTTTCACTCCGGATCCCTGGTACATGATGTAAATGACTCCATGTTTTTGTATCGATTTAACAGTTGTCTTCACCCCGGATCCCTGGTACATAACCGCACGTTTTTGTATCGATTTAACAGTTGTTTTCACCCCGGATCCCTGGTACATGACCGCATGTTTTTGTATCGATTTAACAGCTGTTTTCACTCCGGATCCCTGGTACATAACCGCACGTTTTTGTATCGATTTAACAGTTGTTTTCACCCCGGATCCCTGGTACATGACCGCATGTTTTTGTATCGATTTAACAGCTGTTTTCACTCCGGATCCCTGGTACATGATATACATGACTCCATGTTTTTGTATCGATTTAACAGTTGTCTTCACCCCGGATCCCTGGTACATGCCCGCATGTTTTTGTATCGATTTAACAGTTGTTTTCACCCCGGATCCCTGGTACATGATGTACATGACCGCATGTTTTTGTATCGATTTAAGAGTTGTCTTCACCCCGGATCCGTGGTACATAACCGCACGTTTTTGTATCGATTTAACAGTTGTTTTCACCCCGGATCCCTGGTACATGACCGCATGTTTTTGTGTCGATTTAACAGTTGTTTTCACTCCGGATCCCTGGTACATGATATATATGACTCCATGTTTTTGTATCGATTTAACAGTTGTTTTCACCCCGGATCCCTGGTACATGATGTACATGACCGCATGTTTTTGTATCGATTTAAGAGTTGTCTTCACCCCGGATCCCTGGTACATGAACGCACGTTTTTGTATCGATTTAACTGTTGTTTTCACCCAGGATCCCTGGTACATGACCGCACATTTTTGTATTGATTTAACAGTTGCCTTCACCACGAATCCCTGGTACATGACCTCACATTTTTGTATCGATATAACAGTTGTCTTCACCCCGGATTCCTGGTACATGAACGCTCGTTTTTGTATCGATTTAACAGTTGTTTTCACCCCGGATCCCTGGTACATGACCGCATATTTTTGTATTGATTTAACAGTTGCCTTTACCACGGATCCCTGGTACATGACCGCACATTTTTGTATCGATTTAACAGTAGCCTTCACCCCAGATCCCTGGTACATGACCGCACATTTTTGTATCGATTTAACAGTTGCCTTCACCGCAGATCCCTGGTACATGACCGCACATTTTTGTATCGATTTAACAGTTGCCTTCACCCCAGATCCCTGGTACATGACCGCACATTTTTGTATCGATTTAACAGTTGAACCCCAGATCCCTGGTACATGACCGCACGTTTTTGTGATTTCCAGACGGTTGAGATGAAACCGAAATCATAGCAAGTACTCGTAGAGAACACCTAACAATTATTAGTAATGTAAATATTCTGTGCTAAATCGTCAATTAGGTACCTACTATCTAGGTATTGTAATAAGATGTGTTTTTTAGAAGTAATCTTATCTTTTTTTTTAATAGAGCACGTGGTTATGCTTATAGCAACTAACAAATAACTAATGCAACTAGCTAACTACTACATGTCTCAACAACAAACGGCTCAAATATATTATGTGGCCACTACCGAAGCTAGCATATTTTCGACGTTTGATCTACTCTGCCGAAGTAGCTGCGGCCCTAGCCCCACTCTGTGTCTCAGAAAGACGTGCAGATGCCAGCGTGTCGACACAAATAACGTCCCACACTAGAGGCCACCCCATCAAGGGTCTACCGTCGGGTCTTTTACCACCGTCACGCATCAGACCGTTCGGTTCGAGAACAGTTGCCACATTGGCGCTGGTAAAAGCCCGGCGAAGTCTAACCATAACTATTAAACATAGTTATTCAACGTAATCAGGGGGTGTTGCAGTTATGGTTGCCAAGCGGTTTACTAGGGCGAGTTAAAGTCTGTCGATACCGGGTTCAGTCCTCGGCTCTGCACCAATGACTTTTCTAAGTTATGTGCGGATGTCCACCGCTCCGTGCTTCGGAGGGCACGTTAAGCTGTCGGTCCGGCTGTTATTGATTAATCATGTAAGAGATATCTGACGAATTGGTGACAAACTGACACCAGAGCCCAGCACTATCTCATACGACAAGCAAGCAAGGGGCTTCATTCATCGCCCTCTATCTACGAATTTTACAAACTTACAATACACATTTATCATTACGACATTATCGCGGCGTTAAATCTACTATTATTTCTGTGGTTTAGTGTCAATGTGATCACTTTCAAAATAGATCATCAGTGTTTTGAGAATGAGATACAGAGACGGAGTAATGCAAAGGGGAAGGACCACAGCGACAGCGCGAAGGATGAATGTTTACATTTGCGCTTACGCAGCTTGTGGCGTAGGTATTGTACATAAATAAAAACAAAACACAGAATCGCCAACTTTTGTCCTCTAAGAGGTACTTATTTCCAAACTGTTCACGCATCTATTCCTTTTATTCGAACTTGAATTGAAATCTTAATAAAAACTAGAGTTCTCTGCTTCTTTATACAGAACTAGATGTTCCCGCAGCTTTGAACGCGTGGTCATTTCTCTAGATTAAAAGTACCCAGGACCTAAACTACCTATATACCAACATTTGATCGAAATTCCTTGGGCCGTCAAATAGTTTTTATCGATTGCTCGGCATCTAATCATTGGATTGAGATACCAAGTACACCAGCTTTTAAGTTAAACCCTAAGGTATCCAACAGCGAAAACCGCATCGCAATCGGTGCAGTGACGAATCGGTGTGGACAAACATACAGACAAACAGACAGACACGATTTAAAAAAATGGTTGTATTCTTGTTCAGTAGCTTATTTTAAGTACATACCCTAGACCATTTTATTTTTAATTATCTTTTTTGTACAGACTTTTTCGTTCATATTGCTTTTTTATAAGTATAGATTAGTTATTATCAGGTATCTCGATAATAAGAGTGATTTTCAGGCATCATCATCAGCTCATTTCCACCCACTGCAAGGCATAAAGTTCTCCCTCTTACGCCATTCACCCCGGTTTTTTAAAATCCATCTAAAGGTTTTCAAACATCATCATCAGCAGCTCAGTTCCACCCACTGCAGGGCGTAAATACCTCCCTCTTACGCCATTCACCCCGGTTTTTCAAAATCCATCTAAAGGTTTTCAAACATCATCATCATCATCATCAGCTCATTTCCGCCCACTGCAGGGCATGAGTCCTCTTACGCCATTCACCCCGATTTCGAGCCACTCTTGGCCAGGTCTTTCCTACCAATATTTCGATATCATCGTCATCGACCCATCGTGCCAACAAAGGACTTGCGTGGCTGCGTTGTCCTGTACGTGGCCACCATTCTGTCAGCGACCTACACCACCTACTAGGGCATGCAAAACTCGGGTAGTTTAAAAAACCCGGGTTTTTCGAATTTTCAATTTTAATAATCGTTTTTTTTCGAGTTTTACGGGTTTTTCGAGTTTTTCTTTATTTAGGCCTTGAAAGAAATATTATTAGTGTGTGTAAGTAAAGAAAACGCTGAAATGTACTTAAAATATGTTTTACTTTCGTGTTCTTAATTTTAGCTTTACCAAGAGATCAATCAAGTAACATTTGGTATATGTACTACAAGTATTAATAATCAAAGTAACATTTGGTACTAGATTACGAGTACCAAATGTTACTTTAACTAATAAAAAACTGACTGTCCGTCTCCAAAATCGGAGCACAAATTCTATCGAATTGCAAAAAGGGGTGAGACAGGGAGACGTTATTTCTCCGAACTGTTCACCTCTGCTCTGGAAGATGTATTCAAGCTTCTGAACTGGATCAGATATGGTGTTAACTTCAGTGGCGAATGCATCACTCACCTTCTTTTGCTTATGATATAGTCATCATGGCAGAAACCATGGAAGACCTAAGCACAATGTTTAGTTACCTCAATATTGTTTCCCAACAGGTGGTTCTTACGGGTAAAATGTACATGGGTAAGTTGAACATCAGTTCAAATGCCCATGTCGCTCCCATGCCGGTTTATTTTGGGAACGGTATTATCGAAGCTATTAATCACTACACTAAACCGCATCGCGTAGTCCACCTAGCTCGGCTAGCGATGCAAGAGCCCGTTTGACTCGATATTATACCGAAGATATCCCGGCCGTCAGCCTATACAAGATCAGAATGGCTCTCAAACAGCTTAAGAGCAACATAACACCAGGGGAGGATGGAATAACGACAGAGCTACTGAAAGCGGGTGGAACACCGGTACTTAAAATCCTACGCCAGAGGCAGTGCAGGGCAGTGGTACAGAAGCGTAGTGGTGTTGTTCTTTAAGAAAGGTGATAACACCCTCTTGAAGAATTATAGGCCCATTTCGCTGCTGAGCCACGTCTATAAGCTGTTTTCGAAAGTAGTGACAAACCGTCTCGCTCGTAGGTTTGACTACTTTCAGCGTCCCGAACAAGCTGGATTCCGGAATAGCTTTAGCACTGTATACCACATCCATACGCTCCGGCAGATTATACAGAAAACCGAAGAGTATAATCGGACAGTATGTCTAGCGTTTGTGGACTACTAGAAAGCCTTTGATTCAGTCGAGACCTGGGCAGTGCTACAGTCATTACAGCGGTGCCAGATTGAATACCAGTACATCGAAGTGTTGAAGTGTTTGTACAGCAAGGCCAATATGACTGTCCGTCTCCAAGATAGGAGCATGAGTTCTATCGAATTGCAAAAAGAGTTAAGACAGGGAGAAGTTATTTCTCCAAAACTGTTCACCTCTGCACTGGAAGATATATTCAAGCTTCCATACTGGAACGGACATGGAGTTAATATCAATGGCAAATGCATCACTCACTTTCGATTTGTTGATGATATGGTCATCATGGCAGAAACCCTGGAAGGCCTAAGCACAATGCTCAGTGACCTCAATATTGTTTCCGAACAGGTGCGTCTTAAAATGAACATGGGTAAGACGAACATCATGTCAAATGCACATGTCGCACCCATGCTGGTTTATGTTCGGAGCAATATTATCGAAGCTGTTGATCACTGTGTCTACTTAGGTCAGACGATCCAACTGGGTAGATTCAACTTCGACAAAGAGGTCAACCGACAAATCCAACTCGGATGGGCGACGTTCGGGAAATCACGCCATATCTTCTCGTCACAGATACCGTAGAGCCTCAAGACAAAAGTTTATAATCAGAAAGTGTTGCCTGTGATGACATACGGTACTGAGACGTTGTCGCTAACTATTGGTCTCAGACATAAACTCAGAGTCGCTCAGCGTGCAATGAAGAGAGCTATGCTTGGAGTTTCACTACGTGACAGAATCTGAAATGAGGAAATCCGTAGAAGAACCAAGGTTACCGACGTAGCTCTCAGAGTTTGTAAGTTGAAGTGGCAATGGGCAGGCCATATAGTTCGCAGAATCGACAACCGGTGGGGAATCAAGGTTCTCGAATGGCGACCACGAATAAGCAAGCGACGTGTAGGGAGACCCCCCACACGATGGACCGACGACATTGTACCCATCGCAGGAAGTTGTTGATGAAGGTGGCACAAGATCGCTCATCATGGCGTTCTTTGGGGGAGGCCTATGTTCAGCAGTGGACTTCTAAAGGCCGACATGATTATGACGATGATAAAAATCAAATTTCTTCCCCTTTCATAGATAACGCATTTAGATAAAGAGAAGGTACATTTCGTACACACACAAACACATACATACACACACACACACGCACACACACACACACACACACACACACACACACACACACACACACACACACACACGAGATAACCTAAGCAACACCTTATCTATAATTAACTATTAAGTAGCATTTGAAAACAAAATCAACAAAATAAAATGTTTTCTAACTGATAATTACAATAAAGTGTTTCGTTATCGTAAATCACATAAAATAAGATTCATTTATTGTTTATATAGTAACTTAAAATAAAAAATAATTCTAAGACGATTCCTAATCAAATCAAAGTAGAAATGGTGCAAATTTATTATTAAGGTCCTCTGTCAAGTTGTAAGGGAGTTTTTACTTTGACAGTAAATACTAACTAGGGTTACAAAATGTTCAATAAAATCCGCCGTTACCAGATGACTCTCGTAGTGCTCGCAGTGCCTCACTCATTCAACGTTAGACCAAATCCTAACAAGTAACAATATATTACTTCCTAACACCTAATAATGATTAAAGATTGTGGTCAGCCTGTCCAATTTATTCGCTCAATAGAGTAGAAATAGGGAAACAGTAATTTGATTCTTTATTAATGTTCTGGTGGTAGTATTTTACATCAAGAATGAAAAAACTCGAAAAACCCGATAAACCCGGGTTTTCAATCTTAAAAATCAGAGTTTCAAATCAGTCGGTTATTCGGGTTTTTTCGGTTAATCGGGTATCCGGTTTGCATGCCCTACCACCTACCGTCACTACACGTTGCCAAAATGTGCTTCCCATCTTCACTTGAGTTTAATTATACGGGATCCGATGTCTTCTTCTTTCAAACATACCTAATTAATAAATATTATTTTGTAACATAAACCAGAATAAAATAAAAAAAACGTGAAATTAGACTCTGCTGCATAGAGCGAACAACAACTAGCTTAAAAGCTAAAAAAACGTACCTGCCCTGCCAAAAAAGAACTTATGCCAATAAATTATATTATTTTGTAACATAAACCAGAATAAAATAAAAAATACGTGAAATTAGACTCTGCTGCATAGAGCGAACAATAACTATCTTAAAAGCTAAAAAAAACACGCCTGCCCTGCCAAAAAAGAACTTATGCCAATAAATTATATTATTTTGTAACATAAACCAGAATAAAATAAAAAATACGTGAAATTAGACTCTGCTGCATAGAGCGAACAATAACTAGCTTAAAAGCTAAAAAAACACGCCTACCCTGCCAAACAAGAACTTATGCCAATAAATTATATTATTTTGTAACATAAACCAGAATAAAATAAAAAATACGTGAAATTAGACTCTGCTGCATAGAGCGAACAATAACTATCTTAAAAGCTAAAAAAAACACGCCTGCCCTGCCAAACAAGAACTTATGCCAATAAATTATATTATTTTGTAACATAAACCAGAAGAAAATAAAAAAAAAAGTGAAATTAAACTCTGCTGCATAGAGCGAACAATAACTAGCTTAAAAGCTAAAAAAACACGCCTGCCCTGCCAAACAAGAACGTATGCCAATAAATTATATACTATTGGAATGTGCTTATCAATACCTTAAATTTGATACCCATATTGTAATTTTCGAAATAAAATAATTATTTTCGTGTTTGAATATCACGCCATACTGCCGCAATACAGAACGTTTTAAAAAAAAAAAGCTTATGTTACTCGGGGGGATGTAAGGATTCTAACGATACCCCATACGTCTAAAAATGTTCAGGCATTCAAAAGTTATGGTGGAATAAAGAAACTCACATACAAATATACAAACATACATGAATGCTAAAAACACAACACTCACTCACTCTTTTTGGGCAGTCGTGTAAAAAAACGTATTTTTTTCTAAAATTGCCATATCTTCATGAAAATCAAATATATTTTGTATACTATATGTTAGGAAAGAGAAAATCAAAATGTTGATTTTCATGAAGTTGTAGCAACTTCAAAAAATATGTGTTCTTACAACTTTTTATTTATCATTAGCACAAAAACTACTTTAATTAAAAAAATACAATGTTTTAGGTCCACCCCTCCTCACCCGCGGGTGCTCAGAACTAGCAAAGGAAGTTTTAACCAGTATTTAGTATCAAAAACTACTGCTGTTACCTATCACCGCGCTGCCTGGCGATCTGGTGGACTCATGCTGGAGGCTCATGATCATCTGCAGTGGACCTGTACGTGATGGTGATGAAGATGAAGGCCAAGGTCGTAGGCAAAGGGTTGTCGCAGCTGAATTCACGAGCATCTGTTTGACTTGTTTGTATTTTTGTAACAATCAAAGAAATGGGCAACAAAAAAGAACTTTTAAATGTAATTTCTACTCATAAACGCTGTGTAAACTATTTGAAATAGTAACGTTTATAATTAAATGTTGGCTCTCACACAATTTTTACTAGAGGAGTAGGTACCTTCTACCTACTTACACTTTCGTATGCTGTGAAGGCTATGATGTCGAGTCGAGTACTAAACTGCATAATGACCGGGTTCTGGCACGGGCACTGGCGTTCCTTTAGATTTATAGTAAAACACAGGTGGTTGGATTCAATGTTAGGGTTCCGTCACAGAATAAATAGAAAATGTTCCAAACGCTGCGGAGCGCGCCGCGCGCGCCCTCGTCATAGAAGAAAATCTATATCTATATATCTATATCTATATACTATAATAAAACTGTAACTGGGCTAAACCTGTACATTAAATATTTTTTGAAAATCTATACCTATATCTATGTATATACTATAATAAAACTGTAACTGGGCTAAATCTGTACATTAAATATTTTTTGAAAATTTTGATTGAGATAAACTTCAAAATCGATATGGAGTGCAAAAAAAGTTATTTTTTTATTTTTTGTCTGTCTGTCTGTCTCTTTGAACATGCATCACGCTGAAACTACCCGATAGATTTTGATGCAACTTGGCAAAATTATAGCTGATGTACTGGATTAACATTTAGGATACTTTTTATCCCGGACAAATCAACGGTTCCCGCAGGATAGGGGTAGAAAGTTATTTAAAATAACACGTATCAAGCTAAAACTACTGTGGACGGATTTTGATGTAACTTGGCACAGTCAAAGTTTATATAATGTGTTAAAATGTTGAATACTTTTTATCCCGAAAAATTAAAAGGTTCCTGCTACCTATGGGTCCAAAGTTGTGTTAAATTTAAAGTAATCATACATCCGTTTATAGACTGGTTTCGTCATTCTGCTACGAGGCTCACTGGCCCAGTTGGATAGATGCATGGGTGCGTAATCCAGACGTACGTGGATCGAAGTCACCTGCCGTAAAAATGTTTTGCTCCATAATTAAAAGATTTTACATTATTTATGCATTATTTTTTACATTTTCCTTGATATCTATCTATACTATAATAAAACTGTAACTGGGCTAAATCTGTACATTAAATATTTTTTGAAAATTTTAATTGAGATGAACTTCAATATCGATTGTTTCTACCATTGAGATATTATAATGTACTACCTACGTACCTACATAATTACATAGTTATATCAGAGGTTTCTTCATAATGTCTTACTGGCAAAATGGTTAGTTGTCCGCATTGAAATGTGTACATACAGAGGTAGGTACATGTATTGCTCTTCACAGAGAAAGTATAGAAAACTAGTATTTTTTCAAATCAATCCTCATATCGTGTTGAAAAAGCTCAAAAAGTAGGTAGGTAGGGTAGGTAATTATTAAGAACCAGTTAAAGTGCCAGTAAGTACGTGGTTCTGTGAAACATCATAAAAAAATAATTTGTACTAAGAACACAATGTTTCGTTGCATTAAAATTTGTTCGTATGGACCTCATAATAATGACCTACCCTTTATGCCTCATCCAATTTACCTCACCACCTTAATTACTCTCTAATCTGTGCCACCTTACCTTCGGAGATAATTTTCTCTACTCAATAACAAGACGTTCATGATAACAAGTCACTTCGTTTAAACTAGATGGCGTTGTCTACCCTTAAAACACGCAAGCGGTTTGTTACGAAGTGGTTTGAACGTTGAATGAACTCGAACAACACGTTTTTTTTTTTTTTACTTAATGGTCCCTAAAGGCTCTTAAAACGTATTTAGATGTTTTTTGTGTTTTTTGATAGTATAAGTCGACTTCAGTTGTAAAACACGCAGCGAAATTAAGCGAATTATTTATAGTAAAATAGTAATTTATTAATTAAAAAAATAAATGTAACTCATTCATGTCATGAATCTTTCATTATAATGCCTTGCGTGTCCAGTATAACAATGGATTTAGGATGCTCTTGGGGCTGCCCCGTTTCTGTAGTGCTTCGAGTATGTTTGCGGAGGCGCGGGTTGATGGCTTTCATGCCATCATGCGCAAGAGAATTGCCTCCCTGCTAAGCAGAGTGCGGGGAAGTACTAACAGCATCCTAAAAGTCATTGGTGGAAGATACGATTCCGCGATTGTGAAGGAGTTCATTCGGGTTCAGATCAGATAGTCTCGTTGCAGGCTGTCTGGCCGGGACTCGGATGAATATCTTCATAACTAGCATTTTTTATATTTTTTTATGTTACTGTGTAGATTTTTCTGGACTGTATTAGACTAACATAGATAAATAAGACCTATACTAACAATTTTATGGACATTGTCTGAATATGAATAAATAATAATAATAATAAAAACCAGGGTTCAAAATACTTTCAAGTGATTTGTTAAAAAGGCTAAGACAAACAGTTTCTAGAGAAGCGGCCCTAACTGCTTACCACGGGTACGTGTCGTCGGTGCTCAGCTATGGCCTTTTGCTGTGGGGTAACTCGGTAGAGTCGGATAGGGTTTTCAAAATACAAAAACGCTGTGTGAGGGCTATTTGCAAGGCATGGTATCTTGACAGCTGCAAGCCGCTATTTAAGAAATGTAATATTCTTCCACTCCCATGTATGTACATTAGGGACTTATGTATTTTTGTAAAAACTCACCCTGCGTATTTTATAAAGAGAAATGAAGTTATTCAGAGACAGAAGCGCGCAAAGTTTAGAAATCTGTTATATCAACCCCCTTATCATAAAGATATCTATAAGAGAAACGTTTTTAATATGTGCATAAAAGCATACAACAAGTTACCTGAAGACATCAAAATCTTGAAGGGTAATTTGTTTAGGGCTCGATTGAACGTATGGCTAGCGGATAATTGTTTTTATAGCACTAACGATTATTTTAAGAAGTAGAATCTAATTAATTCCTAGTTTTAACTTTGTAATTTTGACATTTGTTTTATTATTATTATTATTATTATTATTATTATTTAATGTTAGAATATGATTTTGTTTTAATATGGACATAATTAACAATAATATTTGCACGCCTGCTTGCAGGCTGAATACTGTGACCTTACATTACTCTAAGAACTGACATGTAATTTAATAATGTATTCTAGCAAATAAATAAATGATTGATTGATTGATTGATTGATTGATTGATTGATTGACCGAAGCCTTGAAAGTAGAAAATACTTGCATAGGAAATTGATCTTCGTGTCCATATAAATAAGGAGCACAATCGTGTTTGCGAAAAAAGTACTTGGAAGCGTGGAATTGAAAGTAAAAAATACTTGCATAGGAAATTGACCCGTGCGCTTATGTAAATAAAGAGCACAATTGCGTTTGCTTAAAAAACTTCGAAGCCTTGCAAGTTTTTTGAGCGATGTATCGGCCACCTAGCTTCTTGTGACCCGGCTGGCCGAGTGCGGCCGAACTCAGTCGAGGCCATGCCGAACCCGCCACCGAGTATGTACATGTAGGTGCGGACGGGGCGAAAGAGCGTAAAATACTTTGAAAGTCTTGCAAGTATTGCGGGTCCGCACCAGGGCGGCGTACTTACAAGCCAAAACCTGGTTTAAAAACCTGGTTGCTTAAATACCCACCTTCCCTAATTCCACGCAGGTGGCGTGGAATTGGCGTGAGTGGTCATACAGAATCCAGGCCCTGCGCTCAAGCCCTTGCGACCGATTTAAAAATTGGGGTACTTGGTATCTTAGGCCTTGCACGCACTGCCTTGCAGTGGAGCGCAGTGCGTTTATTCTAGCGATTATTTCACATTGTATTATATGCGTTTATTTCATATTTTATTATATGCGTTCATTTCATTGCAATACGTGCACTTCTATGAAGTGTCATAGAAGTACAAGTGTGTTATAACGCATATTCTGTGAAGTACGGAGTGCCGTACTTCACAGAATATGCGTTATGAAAAGGCAAGGTAGTGCCTTATTCCGATGATTAGATGCCGAGCAATCGATAAAAACTATTTGACGGCTGAACGAATTTTGAAGAAATGTAGTATAATATTGTACTTTGTAGGTTTGGTCCTGGTCCTCCTGGTCCTCTGGACCAAACCTACAACTGGTCTGGTGGTGGTTTGGCTTTTAGTCCTGGAATAAAACGTGTGGGCTACTTTTAAATGAAATGACCACGCGGGCAAAGCCGCGGGCACAGCTAGTAAATAATAAGTGAGTAGTACAATTCCCCCGCGCTTATGTCCGTATCTCTGTCGGTACTACCTTTAGAGGGCTTTATTCTACGAATAATAAATATTATTATTCATGGGCGGTATCTTTTGAACAGTAACAGGTAGTCGCTTAAAGTTTTCTCTGTATAACAACACATACTCATTGATCCTATTAAAAGGGGGCACCTTTTAATAGGATCAATGAGTATGTGTCTATAGCGGATATCCTAACCAGTAATAAACAAGTAAGGATCCCTCGGTACTCAAATCTGACTCGCACTTGGCTGCACTTTTTTTGGAATATCTATAATTATATACATTGCCTCGTAGCAGTTGAGCAACAAGCGAGCACTGCAAGCAGGCTGGTGACCACCTAACTCAAAGCTATAGCGATAGCGATATCAAAGCACTGTCCGTCCTTGTCATTGTGTTACGATATGACATAAACGATTATTCCATTACGATCGCTCAACCGCGGTTGCCCTGCAGGAAGTGTAACTGAAAACACTGCAGTGTATTGGTATCGATGAGGAATGACCTCCGTGTGCACCGTTCCTAATCCTGAAAAGGTATTTTGAGGTTCCCAGAAATTAAATTACGTCCGTAGTAGGCACTAGATAGGTAGATTATATATTGTCAAAACACATATACAAGTATTTATTAGAAACATAAATCAATAATAGTTTAACGTAAGTTCCCGATTGTTCCAACTTATTTTTTCCAATAAACATTGTATCCAAATTCGACTTCTTACCAAAAACCAACCATAAACAAAATAAGGTTACACACACTCCCCTCCAGAGACCGGCTTACGGGCGATAATAATCTGGAAAAACTACTTTTCTTTTTAATCACGTTCTATGATCACGGCTATGATCTGCTGTGGTCAGGTGGTTTGTCTAGTAATGGTGATTTTTCAGTGTTGTCTGGGGTGGAGCTGGTTTTTCAATTTGTAATTCAGGTGGATGAGGTTGCTGGTTGGATATTGCAGTAAGAGGTTGTTGATTACCATGTTGTATTCCTTCAGTCTGGTGAATATAGCTGTCGTAGATGGTCTTCATGGCTTTGCTCATTTTGAGAGAACAGGATAAAATCATCCAAATATGTGTAGCAGAATTCATCGAGTACACGGGTCATTTCATCGACGAAACGCTGAAATATTTGGCCTGCGTTTCTTAGACCAAAGTTTATGAAGGGATATTCAAATAAGCCAAAGAGTGTTGATATGACAGTCTTGCAGATATCCTCCTCCACGAATTTCAGCTGATTACCACAGCGATTGATTATATTCAGCCTTAACCAGGTCGATCATTGAAAATACTCGACATCCTGATAAGCTATGGGCGAAGTCATGTGTGGCGTATAGGCTATCGATCTGGAATTGTCCTTGCGTTCAACATGTGGTAGTCACCACATGTTCCATCCGTTATTGGGTGCTAGATGTAATGGGGATGACCAGGGGCTGTCTGATGCTCTGACTGATCAATTTTTGAGGATCTCTTCGAATTCCTGTTTGGCGATCTTTAGCTTGTCAGGTGCGAGACGTCGTGGTGTGCAGAAGACAAGAGGTCCTGGCGTGGTTTTGATGTGGTGCATGGTGTTGTGAGTTGCAGAGCGGGTTCCAGGTGTTGTGAGTTCCAGGTGGGTGCGTGATTTCGGGAAATTCTCGCTGGATGTCCAAGTATTTTCTCGTATTACCAGACTAGAAAAGATAGTCCTAGCTTAACATGTAAGTGCCATATTTTGATGTGTCTCCATAAATTATTTGGGTTTCCATCGAGTTAAGGATACCAGTGCTCAAGAAGTTTAGTTTACCCATAAATAAATATTTCTCTGTAGATGGATGGTAAATTAGCAATGCTCTGTCAAGTTATTCCTAGGTTTTTAGTTAGGCCTAGGTGTACCTTATTTTATGTATTTAGTTATTTCTTTGTTGCCAGCTTTCCAAATAAAACAGGAATACGAATATATGGATTTTACTCACTGGACGAAAACATTGGCAACCAGCTCGGAATGCTATGCTCAAACAGCTGGCTAAAGTCGGAGGTTTCTCTTTAATCACACCAAGTTTGATGTTTGTATGTATAACCGTTTTTACGGCAGCAAATAAATAAAAAACGTTGAATAAACACATTTTTTATTAATATGAGCGCCTGATATTTTTTATATTTTCATTGCATAAAAATATAGCGGTCACCACCAAATTGAAGTGGTTGTAGCTTCTTTGGTATATATTTTATTTTTACCCGACTATGGCGAATCAAAAAGTGATTTAAACCGGTATGTGTGTGTGGGTATGTATGTATGTATGTATGTTACTGTTACCTCATAATTTCTAAAGTACGTGTCATAATTTGATAAATGAGGTATCGTTGGAAGCGTCTTCATCGTCCGCTGGTTTTAGGCTATGTGACGTCACATTAAATTGAATATGGACATAAAAACGTGAACTAAAAAATATTAGCTCCCATTTTCATGTTGTCAAAATAAAACGCTGTAAACCTACATATGGGCCAGTTCAATCTATCTACAAACTTTAGTTTCGATTCGACTTGTATATTTTTGAATAAACCGGAAGGTACGTTTTCTTGAAAAGAAGAAAATCCACACATTGTCCGTGGCATTGCTCTATCATTATTGATTAAAATAATGATAGAGCGGTTTGATTCGTAGAAATCTTTCTTTTCCTAAAAATAAAAAAAAACATTAAGAAGTTGATAGTTCCGAAATCGGAAGTCGGAACTCAAGTTTCGGAATCGAAAACCATTCGATTTAAACTTAGTTGTTGGGGGGGCTGATTGGTGTCGGACGGATGTAGGTAATATTATATTTTTTTAAACGCACATTTCTAACTACACTTATTAAAGTTATTTTATTTACTTAACTAAGGCGACCTTAAAAGGATGGCTACTGGGTCAAAGAAGTGTAATAGGACAACACGATGGAACTAGTGGGTCCGAAATATTGATGTCACTTGTCTCATGGGACTACTGGGTCAAAATAGTGGCAGTTGTCCCATCACGGGACAAAACGACAGTACTAGTGGGATAGACCCAAAATGTCTATTCATTTATCATATTACCATCGATGAAGGTAGGGCAAGCCCAAAACAAGATACGGTATTCTACCTTACCGTAACGTACGTAACCATGAGGCTGTCAGCCTTTAAGTAAAAGTAATATCGAATAAGTAAAGTCCCGACCCATAGAGATATATGGTGCGTACTGCGTAGTACATATAATTCTATGCCCCGACCAATGTTTCAAATGCTCTCACTCCAGACTTGAAGACTCCCAGAAACCAGAAACAATTCGGAAACCGTACGTTACATGGCGTCAGATGTTCCTGACTCATCAATTAAAATAAACAGAATAGTAATTACAAGGCCGCGAATAGAACAGATAAACGATTGTAAATTGATTCTGGGAAATCGCACGTGGTAAATATTGTGTTAACCTCAGTGCTTTGATACTGGATCTCATGAGTAGCGTCTGGCTGTCTGTCGGTTTCTATTATATTCTTGAAGGAAATACCCACAAGGAGTTCTTGTAGTTCTGAAGATGTTGGTGGCATCGTCTCGTTCCAAAGGTACATATCGACAGGAGAAAACGTATTTGCTTTAAGTAGCCAAATCCTAAATTTTCAACAGAGACGAAAAACTTTATAATAATTAGAAAAATAAAGCATAACTCGAATATTGTTCTACTGGAAAGATGATATTTTGATTTTGTTTTATCAGTGTCCACGATTCTAAATGAAGATGTTAGTGCGTAAGGCATCGGAAACAGGTTTTTATCAGTGTCCACGATTCTAAATGAAGATGTTAGTGCGTAAGGCATCGGAAACAGGTTTTTATCAGTGTCCACGATTCTAAATGAAGATGTTAGTGCGTAAGGCATCGGAAACAGGTTTTTATCAGTGTCCACGATTCTAAATGAAGATGTTAGTGCGTAAGGCATCGGAAACAGGTTTTTATCAGTGTCCACGATTCTAAATGAAGATGTTAGTGCGTAAGGCATCGGAAACAGGTTTTTATCAGTGTCCACGATTCTAAATGAAGATGTTAGTGCGTAAGGCATCGGAAACAGGTTTTTATCAGTGTCCACGATTCTAAATGAAGATGTTAGTGCGTAAGGCATCGGAAACAGGTTTTTATCAGTGTCCACGATTCTAAATGAAGATGTTAGTGCGTAAGGCATCGGAAACAGGTTTTTATCAGTGTCCACGATTCTAAATGAAGATGTTAGTGCGTAAGGCATCGGAAACAGGTTTTTATCAGTGTCCACGATTCTAAATGAAGATGTTAGTGCGTAAGGCATCGGAAACAGGTTTTTTACTACTTACAGCAATTGTTGTTTTATTTACAAACGTGAAGAATGTCCTAAGCAGTTCACACATTTATACGATAGTAGCTCAGTTCCCTAGAGTTCCTGTTGGATGTCCTAAGCAGTTCACACACTTATACGATAGTAGCTCAGTTCCCTAGATTTATACGATAGTAGCTCAGTTCCCTAGAGTTCCTGTTGGATGAAATGCTGTACCTACTTGTGATATTTTTATAATATAATAGGTACTAACACAAAGAGATGTAAGCGTGGTCGCAGAAAAATGCTGATACTTAATTATTGTTTTAGATTAATGAAACACTGGAAGTAGGTATAGTTTCAAAAAATGCTGTAAAACAATTTTCAAATTTATTTATCTTTTTAAACTGCGTCTCATACATTAAGAAACCTTGAGATTAGCAAGTTTTTGACTTAAGTTCCCTGATTAGAATCAAGCACAAATTCAACATTTATATGACCCCCGACCCCTCTAAAATCTAGCACCATTTCGATCACATCAGCTTTCAAGCCGAAAAAAATCGCATCAAATTCGATCCATTCGATTGGGAGCTACTATGCACCCCCGCCTCCCCATTATAGCTAAGAGAACCATCTCGACCACATCAGCATTCAAACAGAAAAACTGCATCAAAATCGGTCTATTGGATTCTCCCAATAGATGTATGAATAGATGTGTGTCTGTCTAGACATACACCTTAGACTTATAACAGCCTTCTCTTTTCGTGTTCGGTGGGTTAAAAAAGATAAATGATACGCGCGGAATAGGAAAGTGTGGTCAAAAAAACAAATACTAGTTGGAAAGCAAATACGAACTTGAGTCAGTAAAGCGTCGTGTTTTCAGAATTTAATACCGAGGATTCCAGGGCCACCTTGACCCGCCACTTTACCGAAGAGCCTTTGCCTGAAGTCAGCCTTGACGAAGCCGTGATGGCTCTCAAACAGCTCAGAAATGTAAAATCCCATGGGGGGTACTGACTTAAAGGAAAGAAAAACAATTACTTAACGGTATTACTTCCACACTCCACTCTCAAAGACCACTCCACTCTCTTCCACGCTCAAAGAACTGCAGCGTATATATAACTCTGTTCACTTCTTCACTTCGGGAGAATACCTCGGTGCCTCAAAAAATTACATCACTTCCGCTTCAAAATAGGGATGGGCAAATCATAATTTTCACATGAATTCAAACGGGACAAAAATATCGAGCACAACATTATTTTTGCAATAAAAATCATCGGCTAAGCTTAATTTTTTTTGTATTCCAAAGTAACTATTTAGAATGCTATTTTACTGTGGTTTTAGAATGGGACATAAAAGTTTTGTTTCAATTACATCTACGGAGCATTTATCTCTCCCTATAAAAGAAGTCTTAGTATACTGAGTTAAAACCATAACCAGTGGTAGTTGCTCGAATACCATAATCAACTATTTTATTAATAATACTAAGTATGGCTTAGGAACTGACATCCACTGAAACTTCGAAGGTATAAATGTATTTTTTCTGAGAAATCGTCTTGTTTACAAACAAAGTTCGAGCGAGGAAGTGGAAAATCACACCAATCTAGGTAATTAATTGCTCGAATTTAGGGGATTTAAATTTTAACGACTTCGTTGCCTACTTATTAATTTTATGGCGATACCTTGTGACGAGGTCAAAACCTCTTTCATAATAATACTCATTTGATCTCTTAATTCTTTCATAATCCATTTCATTCCATTTGATAGATTAATTCTAAAATACAAATAACCTGTCATTCCGATTGATTTTAGCAAAACCGAATTGCACAAAATAATATATTATAAAATACATAAATAAGTTTATAACAACTGGAGATTTTAAATATATATGATAATACCTTCGTAAACCGCTGTTTATGATCATCTCCTCCTGTTCCTGTGCTCCTAATTGTTCCTGACTTTTTGTGTTGTCCACTGAGGCTTGGTCCCTGGGCTGGTGGAGCAAGCCCAAAGCCTAGGACCGCCTCGTGACAACCTAATCAATAGTAAGGTACTAAGGTATCTTTTATTATATATTTTTTAGTAAATTAGGAGGTACCTGGTTTACTAAAACAAAGGTATTATTGTATGTGCCAATGTTTAACTTGTTGCTGTGAGAGTTTCAGTTGCAACTTACAGAATTAGAAACGGGAGCTCTTGTTAGCTCTCTACAACATAAACTGATAGTTGATTTTTCTAGAGTTCAAAATAACTGTTACAAGGACTGTCTTGTAATATTTTTATTTTTGCAAGGCATGTGCATTGCGCCTTAGTATTTGTGCTTTCTACACAGAACTTTATGAAAAATAATATAATTTAAAACAATAGTGATAGTTTTGAGGGAAAAGAAAGTTTTTTTAATAGTATACTTTACCTACGTTAATAATAGAAAAAGCTTACAGTTACTTCGAAACTTTAAAAAAAATGATACACATTTGTTGTTATGTAGTGTAGAAAAGTTGGTTACAATTAATTACAACTGTATCTAATTTGAACAGCAAAAAAATATATCTATATCTATTTATGACACGTCCAATTTGTCACGACAATAATAATTAAAGGTGAAGTACAATAAATAAGTTTGTAAACTTTTCTTGACTGTTTTCCAAGAAGGTTTATCTCAATGTTGGCATTAAAATTTGGCATCTTAGTAATTATAAGATTTTTAAAGGCACCCTTGCCGGCTTACTAAGAAGCCAAAACAAAAAAAAAAAAAAAAAAAAACATTATTGTGTGTAGTTATGGTGTTTCGAGGTTTGTTGTTCTACCTGTGGTTCTTTTATGAACCCCTATATAGTATCCTTCAGGTGAGATCGTGGTATTCGTGGCCAAATGTTTACTAGATGGTCATAAAAAAAGTTAGGAAAACCCCTTACTAGGATTCTTTCCTTACCAATACTATTTCGTAATTGGTGGAAGTAAGTACATATACTTATCAAGCTTTATTTTTAAATTTCCTTTATTTTCTTAATTAAAAATGCTGGTTTGTAAACTGAGCCAGTTTCAAAAGTATTTAATAGTTAACGAAGTTACCTAACTCTGCCTTTTATAGCGGCATCACTTTTCCACACGACACCAAAACAATAAAATTAAAAGAAAGTACTCACTTACCCATACAAAATCATGTTTCTCAAAAACTCAAAACACTGGCATCAAAATTTCAGAAAATAAAAAAGATACACTGATACAGGAATAAGCGCGCGAATCGAAAAATCAAAAAGTCAAAGGTTTATTTTTAAAAATGGCGGTGGTTCAAAAGCGCGGCGAAATAGCAGCAAACGCGCGCTCCGAGCGGCAATCGCTTCTACTCTGAATATAATCTGTTTTACGATCCCGCGAATGTAAATCTGGATGGGAAATATAAAATTACGCACGCCCAGTGTTGGGAAGTGGTGGGATATCGATATTTTCTCTCTTGAACAAATCACGACCACTTTCCGGGAACACACGCAGCTTGCAAGATTATTATGTTAGAGGCTCAATACGCGCGCAACCTGTGGTGACCAAAACCAAAACTCAGTACAAAACTCGTTTATGCGCGCACGCACATATTGAGCCTTGCCATGCTTCAAAATGAGATCTTACCATCTTAAATTCTACACTCACCATGGGTGAGATACCTTTTAGTTATTACTGAATTAAATTACCTACATGGTTTTTTGACTATCCAAATTTAATCCGAAATATGTATAACCTACGACATCTGGATGATAGAGAAATATTAATTACCTTACTCTCCAATGGATAAAGGGACACAGCGGATCCAGAGGGAACGATGCATCTGATGAACTGGCAAGGAGAGGTTCGGGTATGCGCCCTGTAGGGCCAGATCCAATGATTCCATTGCCTTTCAGTCAAATTCGAGCCTGGATCCGTCAAAGGAGACATAAACTACATCAAGAACTATGGGCAAGTATAAAGGATTGTAGACAGTAAAGGGAGGCTTTCCCGGAGTTAAATCCGAGATACTCCCGAAAACTTCTGTACCTAAAACGGGACAGTCTCCGAAAAGTGGTGGGAATTGTAACTGGTCATTGTTCTCTTAACAAACACCTTCACAGAATAGGTGTCACAGACAGCCCTTTGTGCAGAGGATGCATGGGGGCAGAAGAAACGGCCACGCATGTACTCTTGATTGCACTCTTGTACTTCTTGAGGGAGGGACTTCGGGTGGCTGAACTAACTGTCGCCGACCGTTTCACGCAAAAGGGGCCGATGATTGGCCTAGTTGCGGAAAAGAAGCCCGACCACCACCGAGAAATAGTCGTGGGCGCACCACGACTATTTCTCAATGTACATATTCGTGCAAAGCGACAAGCGACCGTTCTTAAATACGTGTAGGTAAATCGTTCGTATATCCCATAGTAAGGTATATTCATAAGAGTTACGAATGGCGTTTATACCTCATAAAATAGTAATCAACGTGAGGAATAAGAGTATTATATGTATATATGTGCAATTTGTGCTTCAACTAAGACAATCATCATCATCATCATGTCAGCCTTTAGAAGTCCACTGCTGAACATAGGCCTCCCCCAATGAGCGCCATGATGAGCGATCTTGTACCACCTCCATCCACCGACTTCCTGCGATGGCTACAATGTCATCCTTCCATCGTGTGGGAGGTCTCCCCACACTTCGCTTGCTTGTTCGTGGTCGCCATTCGAGAACCTTTATTCCCTAGAGGTTGTCGATTCTGCGAACTATATGGCCTGCCCATTGCAACTTCAACTTGCAACTTGCTATGTCGGTAACCTTACCTACGGATTTTCTCATTTCAGATTATATCACGTAGTGAAACACCGAGCATAGCTCTCTCCATTGCACGCTGCGCAACTCTGAGCTTGTGTATGCCACCACGTCTCAGTGCCGTATGTCATCACTGGCAACATGCACTGATTATAACTTTCGTATTGAGGCTCTGCGATATCTGCGACGAGAAGATATGGCGTAATTTCTCGAACGCTGCCCATCCGAGTTGGATTCGTCGGTTGACCTTTTTGTCGAAGTTGGATCCGGTGCCAGACTGATACCGGTAATCAATCTGGCACCGCTGTAATGACTGTAGCACTGCCCAGGTCTCGACTGAACCAAAAGCTTTCTCGTAGTCCACAAACGCTAGACATAGTGGCCGATTATACTCTTCGGTCTTCTGTATAATCTGCCGGAGCGTATGGATGTGTCTAAGGTGCTAAAGCCCTTCCGGAATCTAGCTTCTTTGGGAGGCTGAAAGTCGTCAAACCTACGAGCGAGACGGTTTGTAACTGCTCTAGAAAACAGCTTATAGACGTGGCTCAGCAGCAAAATGGACCTATAATTCTACAAGAGGGTTTTATCACCTTTCTTAAAGAACAAAACCACTACACTCCTGTGCCACGCCTCTGGCGTAGTACCCTGGGGTACTACGCCAGAGGCGGATGACGGATGACGGATGACGGAGTTAAACAGCTTTTGAAGGACTTTAAGTACCGGTGTTCCACCCTCTTTCAGCAGCTCTGTCGTCATTCCGTCCTCCCCTGGTGCCTTGTTGCTCTTAAGCTGTTTGAGAGCCATTCTGATCTCGTATAGGCTGACGTCCGGGATATCTTTGGTATAATGTCGGGTCAAACGGGCTCTTGCATCGCTAGTCCTGCTAGGAGGACTACGCGATGAAGTGTATAATTGTCCATAGAACTTCTCGAGCTCACTCAAAATCTCTGGCTTCGATGAAACCATGCTGCCACTATCGGTTTTCAGCTTCGTCAACAGGCTTTTCCTAATAGACAGATCACTTGCGAACACTTTGGAGCCCTTGTTCCGCTCTATTGCGTTCTTAATACAAGTAGTATTATAGGAACGCAAATAATGTCGCATTGACTTGGAGATCTGTTTATTAAGCAAGCCGTAACTGGACATATCCACTGAAGACTGCAGCCTCATCTCGCCTCGTTCTGCCACAAGTTTGAGTGTATGCTCAGAGAGTTTATGTGTTCTGTTTCTGCGGGGGGTCTTAAAGAACTCCGATCCAACCGCGTGAACAATTTCCATCAGCCCGTTGACGTTAGCCGTTCGTCCACTGTATCGCATTCGGTAAGGATTTGGAAGCAATTTTGGAGCTCCAACTGAAAGCTCTCGGAGTTTTGGATTTGGGCAGGACTTGGGCGAAGAGTAGATCTCATCAAACGAGACCTCTCCAGCTTTACGTTGATATTCAATGAGCCTCTTACCCTGTGATCACTGCCAGTCTTAACCCTGTTAATCACAGACACATCATTGAATATATGCTTATTGGTCGTCAAAATGAAATCTATCCCTTGCTTATGACCGCCGGGGTGCAGACACGTGCATTTCTTGGACGGGCGCTTCTTGAAAAAAAGAGTTCATCATAAAGAGTCCCTCCTTCTCCATGAAGTCGGCCAATCGCTGACCTCTTTGGTTCTGCTGTCCAAACCCAAACTGCCCAGCCGTGCGTTGAAGTCCCCCATCACCACTGTGAAGTGTGTTTTCGGGGCATGTATGGCATTGTAAATGTCCTACATAGCCTCTACTTCATCGTCCGGGCGTTTCGAGTGGGGCGTACAACTGTATGACCTTCAACGAATACCGTTCGGTATTCTGAGTAAAAGGTATGCCACCCTGCTCGAAACGCTTTCGATCTTCACAATGTTGTTGACGAGGGACTTGTGGACGAGAAACCCGATACCGTGTTGGGACTGCTGGTCGCCGGGAGGTAATAGTTTAAGTTGCTGGAATTGAGGGTCATCGTACCCTCTCCCTCTCTTCGGACTTCCCCAGCACAAGTTACTTACTACTTTTTCCAGCTCTATCAACTTCTCATCGTTCTCCAAGGTGCGTACGTTATAAGTTGCCAGGGGGGGGGGGGATTTGCCATAGTCACCAACATCTTACGACATCCACGGGAGGATTGGAAGGGGTCTTATTCTAAGCAGAGACCGCCACGGCGCTAAGACAATATATCGTGCGAATATGCAACAGGTGACAGTCGGGGTGCATTCGAGATAGCTATAATCGATTTTGTCGTGTCTTGGAATGCACCCTAGGTTTTATACAAAACTTGGTTCACAGCCTTTCGATTCTTTCCAACTTCGGTAGTCTGGAGACTAAAAAAAAGTTAAGGTTTTAAATAAAAGTAGTTTTCTAACGAGCAAACGAAGCTCTTTCATATGTAAGCCCCGCTTGACCTTATTTTCTCACTTGACATTCTTAACCCCCTTCTGGACCCCCTTAAAAATACCAGGTATAGTTATTAAAAGACCTAGGTACATAATACATATCTTTCAAAATTTCATGAATATCGGATCAACGGTTCGATAGTTTTCACCACACAAACAAACATGCATAAATTAACGGGCAACCTGTTGGAATACTGGACAACTTTAGTTACCTTGGCCACATCGTAACTTCTAGCCTTAAGGATGACGCAGATGTTGAACAACGCAGAGCCCTTTGTGTTGTAGGCAACATGATTGCTAGAAAGTTCTGCATGTCATCGCCGGACGTGAGAATTGCTTTATTTAAGTCTTTCTGCCATACTTTTTACACATGTCAGCCTCTGGGTTAACTATACCAAAAAGTCACGATGGTATAAGAGTGGCCTATAATAACATCTTCAGGCATCTGATGGGCCTGAAACGTTATTGCAGTGCTTCTGAAATGTTCGCGGAGACGTGAGTTGACACTTTTAATGCAATTCAAAGGAAACGTATAGCATCTTTCATGTCCAGAGTTGACAGGTGTGATAATGTAATCATTAGAATTCTGTCAGAAAGACTTATACAGACAGCAACATTGGGTCGACTTTGCCACCTGATAATTTTTATAAGTAGGTTTTCAAAATTTGAATTTCGTTTTAAGATTTGTGTTTGTTTATTATTATTTTTACAATTTGTGTGTAATTTTAAGTTTCAATATGTGTATATGACGTGTCTGCAATAAAGAATTATTATTATTAATACGCCGACTTGTCCAAATTGATTGGAGACGTCGTTTTGCCTGGTGTGGCTCGATCGATTATCTAATGACATGATTTTTATCGTGTCATCAGACAGTTATCGATGTTTAAGGAAAACCCCATCAAACTGTTTCAATCTCTACTTCCGAAGTAAGTTCAGTTACACCTGCCCGTTCTTCCCAGAAACTATTGTTTATTTTTATACATACATGCATGTTTATATAGTAGGGTATTTATATACTTACTAGGGCTTTATGTATGTACTTTTACATTTTATTAGATTGTCATAAAATATCAGATATATGAGATAAATACAGACTAGTGACAGGCCGCAGCTAGGAGGATACATATATTTGGTCTGAGGGCCGCAGCGTCCTCGTTGCAAGAAACTGTGTCCTGCCATCTGTTGTGTGGGCCTATTAGATTGTCTTAAAAAAACAACCAATATCAGCTAACACAACAATAACGATACGATATTGTTGCTGCACTTCTGTCTAATTGGGCAGAGGTTCCACCTGACTGTGCTTAGTCCAAGCTGACCGACAGGCTTAAGTGCGGGTCCATAGTCAGGTGGCTTCAGAGAGCGATTAAGGAAAACACCACGAATATTAGAGATCGCGAATTATATACCTTTGCATATTGCTGACAGTGTATTGAATAGTTATTAAGGCTTCGCCCTCAGGTCAGAAATATGCGCAGTGTAACACCTTCCTCCTTTAAAACGGAACATCTATCTATATACTTGTATAATAAAACTGTAACGGGTCCAATTCTGTACATTGAAGATATTTTGAAATTTTCTTTTGGAGGATACTCTATATTTGATACTAGCTGTGCCCGCGGCTTCGCACACGTGGTCTTTTCTTTAGGTTCAAAGAACCATAATGTGCTATTCCAGGACCAATATACTAACATATTATGATCAAAACTTCTTTAACCGTCAAAAATACTTTTATTAATTGCTCGGCTTCTAACTCACTAGATTGAAATACCAATTACACCAGTTTTAAAATCAAACCCTAAGCTATCTAACAATGAAAACCGCATTGCAATCGATTTAATAGTTTTTACGTGGTGGTAGGACATAGGATAATTTTCATCCCAAAAAATTAAAGTGTTCCCGCAGGATAGGGGTTGAAAGTTATTTCAACGAATACTCATCACGCTGAAACTACTGGACGGATTTTGATGCAACTTGGCACAGTCATAGTATATGATGGGTGAAAATCGAGGATACTTTTCATCCCGAAAACAAAGATTTCCTGCAGGATAGGGGTTCAAATTCTGTACATTGAAGATATTTTGTAATATATTTGGAGGCTGTTATATATTCAATACTGAAGCGAAAACTGTTTTTTTGTCTTTCTTTCTGTCTGTCTGTATCCTGGCTGCGCATCAAGCCGAAACTACTGAATAAATTCAAATAAAACTTGGCATGATTTGAATTCATACTACGAGGTAGGACATTGGGTACTTTTCATACCGATAAATTAAAGGGTTCCCGCAGGATAGGGATTGAATGTTATTTAAAAGAACACGTATCACGCTGAAACTACTGCACTGATTTTGATGGAACTTGGTACATTCATAGTTTATATGATGAGTGGATATTAAGGATACTTTTTATACCGAAAAAATAAAGGGTTCCTGCGGGATATAGGTCTAAATTCTGTAAATTTAGTAAAAAAATATTGGAATCTGTTCTATTATTCGTACTGAAGCCAAAACTATTTTTTTTCATTTTTGTCTGTTGTTTGCCTGTCTGCCTGTCTGTCTGTAGCTTTGACACGCATCACGTCAAAACTATTGAATGAATTGAAATGAAACTTGGCATGATTTGAGTTCATACTACGAGGTAGGACATTGGATACTTTTCATACCGGTAAATTCAAGGGTCCTCGCAGGATAGGGGTATTTTTTTGTAGATGGTATTTATGTTTTACGGTTTATACCTACTTCCGCAGTTCACCTCTAGGGTACTCAAGGAATATCCCTCCAAATTTCAAATACCGAAGTCCACAGGTTTAGGCTGGGTGTTGTCTGTCAGTCAGTCAGTCTGTCAGTCAGTCAGTCAGTCACTAGGTAAGTCACGGTACAGTTTTATAAGCTTGATTAAAATAATGTAATAAAACACATATTTGTATTATTCTGTCCAAAAGTGAAGAGCATCTATACTTATAATAATGCAGTAAGTACCAAAAAATCTGTAAAAGGTAGATATTTAAAAAAAACTTAGGGTACTAAAAATAAGATACTGAAAAAGAATAAAACATTTGAAAAGTTCGTGTCTGTCTGTTTGCTTGTTAGTCTGTTCACGCATCACGTAAAAATAACTGGACCGATTGCAATGCGGTTTTCTCTGATGGATAGATTAGGGTTTGACTTAAAAACTGGTGTATTTATTATGTCAATACAATGAGTAGAAGCCGAGCATTCGATAAAAACTTTTTTACGGCTGAAGAAATTTTATTTAAATGTTGGTATAGAATAGAATAGGTCTTAGAATAGTAATAGAGTTCTTTTAACCTAGAGAAATAACCACGCGTGCGAAGTCGCGGGTACAGCTAGTCCAAAATAAAATAACTATACTCAGTGATCGGGTGGCGATATATCGCCAACACGCTGTCACGAGGCGGTCCTAGGGTTTGTTCCACTAGCCCAGGGACCAAACCACAGTGGACAACATAAAAGTACAGGAACAATTAGGAGCACTCGGAGATCTTCTTAAACAGAGATCTTGCACTCGACTATTCTATTCAGTCTTCTCCCAATTTAATATATTTGGTAAGAGTGTACCCTTGGGGCTCTAGTATTGTTATTATCACAGACTTTTCGTACTTCAACAATACAGATCAAAACAACCACGAACGAAAGTACTATCATATATATTTAAAGGACTCCAGATATAATAAACTTATTTAGGTACATATTTTAAAACATATTATTTCGTAAAAATCCAGTTTTTGCTAATCCAATGACAATATGGGATTGACAGGTTATTTGAATTTAGAATTAATATAGACAAACTATCAAAAAGGTTTGTATATGATGAAAGAGGTTTGACATCGTCACAACGCCTCATTGCAAGCATACTGCGCGTGCGCACGCGGCAAGGTAAATATTTAATATTCATATATTTATTTTAATATAATAATTTGATAGTAAAATAAATGATATTTATTATATTGATATACTAGCTGTACCCGCGGCTTCGCACGTGTGAGATTTATAAACATATGTATAATAATTATACGTACTGTAAGGTTATCAAAACCTAAGTTATGTAATGTGAGCCTTCAGTTGGTTAGGTTTGTCGAGTCGGAGATAAAACTTATCTGCACAAACTAAAGTACCTAGTAGCTACAGCTACAGAATAAATAACTTAAGGAGTATTTTAATAAAAACAAGGAAATGGGTTTGCAATTCTTTATATTGTTTACTTATTTGAACATCGGATTCAGAATACACAACTTTTCAAGGAAACCGGCAAGACACTACGTGGTGAACATGTTTTGTAATATTATTAAACCAATAACTATTTAGGTACATAGTTATTAATAATTTAAATGTGATAATTGGTCACAGACAAACATTTATATTTGCCTTAGTTACACTAGGCATATTAACTTCTAAAACAGTATTTAAACACAATCAAATTGATGATAATCCCGTTAACTATAATTTTATAGATCACTTCATCACCCCACAATGAAGTGATACACGGTAACAAATACACAGTATAATTACATAGGTTATAAACAAGCAGCATAACAGAGTAAAAGAAAAGCACTTAACTTGCCAAGGTCCTCTCGATGCGGCGGCCACAAGAACATTAAACATTGCCAAGTCGAGAGAGTCTTTATATAACATTTTCGAACATCCGACGTTGTCAGAAGTCATCCGAGACGAAGACTACCGACATCGTCCGAGTCATGTCTGATAGTTGTATTGAAATACATTATAATAATTATGGCATAATAATACAGATGTTTCATAGTGATGGATGACATACATCGTAAGTTTACACGTGGTACTTTACTTTTCTTTAATGTAGTCAATACTTCGTTCTGAAAGCTGGATACATAACATTTACATGTACCAAGTAAATAACACTAATAATAAGTAGTAATCTAACACACGCGTGGTCTATTCTTTAGGTTAATGTGCTATTCCAGGACCAATATACCAACATATTTTGATCAAAATTTCTTTAACCGTCAAAAATACTTTTATCAATTGCTCGGCTTCTAACTCACCAGGTTAAAATACAGCGTGATAAGTGTTCTTTTTAATAACTTTCAACCCTCATATTGCGGAAACCCTTTAATTTTTGGGGATGAAAAGTATCCAATGTCCAACCTCGTAGTATGAACTCAAATCATACCAAGTTTCATTTGAATTTATTCAGTAGTTTCTGTGCGATGTGCTGTCGAGAACGGACAAACAGACGGACAGACAGAGAGACAAACAAAAATTACAAATATACAGTTTTAGCTTTAGTACTGAATATTGAACAGCCTCAAAAAAAAAAACACAATATCTTCAATTTACAGTATTAGGGACATTATCCCGCAGGAACTCTTTATTTTTTCGGGATAAAAATTATCCTCAATTTTTACCCATTATATAAACTATGGCTAACTATGGGGATGTAAGGGGTCACAACTAACATCTTACGTGGCCCAAGCCTACCTCACCTGCCCGTGGTGCATCCTGCTGACAAACCAACGAGGCTCTGGCGACCTGCCAACACGCACTGGACCAGCGTGGTGGGTTACGGTCCAAACCCCCCATTAAAATGATGAACGATAATTTACCAAGGCCCCAAGTGCCCGGCGACACCAGCGGTTGTGCTGACGATGACGGAAGCCAGCCAGCACTGGGGTCAGGGGTGATAAGAATCTCAGGGTAGGATTATGTTACCGTCAACAGACCACAGCTAAAACTATTAAGGATTCCGATTCACTTAACCTATACACTTTCAATGTCCGTACTTTGATGGGAAACGAACGCCTTATCGAACTCGATAATGCTCTTAAAGATATCAAGTGGGACGTTGTAGGACTTTCAGAAGTGAGGAGAAATGGAGAACAAACAGAAGAAAGAGACGACAACATATTCTTCCATTTCGGAGAAAGTAATGGACTCCACGGCGTGGGATTTTTAGTTGCGAAGAAATGGAAAAATAATATCATAGAATTAGGATACTCTGAATGAATTGTTGTTTTAAAATTTCAGGTGACAACTAATAAGACGCTCACCGCCATTAAAGTGTATGCACCAACATCATCGCATTCAGACGACGAAGTAGAGGACTTTTACGACCTTCTCAATAAAGCTTGTACGGAAAACCATAGCACTTGGAACATTGTCCTCGGTGATTTCAATGCGAAAGTCGGAGTAAGGCAGGATTCAGATAGCGATGAAGTTCTAGGCCAATACGGTTTAGGAATTCGCAACGAACGAGGTGCTCGATTAATCCAGTTTGCCTTTGGACAGAGCATGAAAATCGCAAATAGCTTCTTTGTCAAAAAGCCGCAAAGACGTTGGACTTGGATATCGCCTGACGGCGTTACAAAAAATGAAGTAGATTTCATATTGACCTCAGACAAACACATTATCAAAGATGTAGGAGCAATAAACAAAATACAATTTAGTTCCGATCATAGACCAGTACGAGCAAAAATTAGATTCCACTTTAAAATCCACCAAGCAAAATTATTCTGTAACCAAATCAAACGTTTACCAAAACAAATACTATATAGTCACTCAGAACAGTTCAACGTAGAACTTTCCAACCACTTTACTTGTATTTTTGTATGTTTGTAACCGACTCCTTTGGACGCTATTTTGACCCACTTTAAACGGTCAGATTTCATTCAAATTTTGTACACGTGTTAAAGACCGATGACAATGCAATAATTCGAAATAAAAAAAAACAAAATAAACGCTCTTATAAATAAACCAAACTAAAAAGTAGAAAATAAATAATAGTTTAAAAAAACTAAAAAACACGATTTATATAGAAAACCAAACTAAAAAATAGAAAATATTTTTTAATAGTGTAAATAAGAAAAAAAAATATTTATATAAATTATCGAAATGATAATCCTTCTTCTCATATCTGTCAATGAAATATTTATAACTATTGACCCATGCACCCCACGATTTTTCTGAAATAAATCATTTTTTTATTATTTACACTATTAAATTTTATTTTCTATTTTTTAGTTTGGTTTTCTATATAAAGCGTGGTTTTGAGTTTTTTTAAACAATTTTTTTTTGAAGATACTTTTTGTGCTGACAGTTTACTTATACTAATTATGGAGGCAATTTTTCATTAAGCCTTAGAGTTTGTGTTGTTCTTTTATGGCGATGCAGTTTTATTTACATTATAACTGTTTGAACTAAAATTGTATAGTTTGGCGCATTATGACGTAAGATCAATATAAACTAATACAATTCACGATGTAATTCTTGTGATTGTACTAATTACAATGTTGAAATTGACGTCGATCATGCAGAAACGATAATATGTTTTCAGTACCTATTAATGAAAATAAATATCTAGTAACATTTCTAATCACATTTGTTTTTAATTTTACACTCCCCAGTTAATGTACTCGCATAGTATTAATCAACATTTTATAATATTATCCTTTAATTTTGTACCTACTAATAATTTCCCAAATATTATGTATCTTGAACTGATTAATAATTGAACATACAGGTAGGTACTGCAAAAATACTTGCGATTAATGAACCAATTTACTATTCAGCTCTAATAGTAAACTCATTGTGCTATTTTAGTAGCTTATTTATACAGAAACTTCAACCAAACTAGTCAGAATTAATGAAATTCGATTATTGTGACTAGTTTGATTGAAATTCCTGTTAAACTATTAAAATAACACAGTGAGTTTATTATTATGCCTGCAAAGTAAATTGATTTGTAGTACTAAGTTCTTTTGCTTTATTTACCTTACTAATTAGTTCTGGAGGGATACATTTAACGTTTGAGTAGGGTAGACTGTGGTTACTAAGTAAAATGGTTCAAAGTACAGAGAAACTCTGTTATGGCAACAAAGTAAATTGACTCTAGATACCAGGTAGGTTGACTCAAAATACAGAGAAAGTCTGCTATGGCAACAAAGTAAATTGACTCTAGATATCGAGTCGGTTGACTCAAAATACAGAGAAAGTCTGCTATTGCAACAAAGTAAATTGACTCTAGATACCGAGTAGGTTGACTCAAAATACAGAGAAAGTCTGCTATGGCTACAAAGTAAATTGTCTCTAGATATCGAGTAGGTTGGCTAAAAATACAAACAAAGATTGCTGTAGCTACAAAGTAAATGGAGTCTAGATATCGAGTAGGTGGGCTCAAAATACAAAGAAAATCTGCTATGTCTGCCAAGTAAATAGGGCTTGGAATATTGAGAAAGTTTGCTATTATAAACACAGTAGAGATTGCTGCGTCCTACAAAAAATAGTCCGTTAATAATAAATAAGCTACTAGGTTATTTTTAGAGAACCAATTATAACCAATTTATCCGATTAATAATGATCAAGTAAAGTTAGCAAACTCGACTTATTTATTTTTAACTACAAACTTTGCACGTTGCAAAGAAGCGTTGTTATTTACAGCCGAAACTTATTTATTTTTTCATGTGAGATTTTTTCATCATCATCTTCATCATCATCCGCGCCGGTGAAACCGTTCATCATCATCCGCGCTGGTGAAACCGTTCATCATCATCCGCGCTGGTGAAACCGTTCATCATCATCCGCGCTGGTGAAACCGTTCATCATCATCCGCGCTGGTGAAACCGTTCATCATCATCCGCGCTGGTGAAACCGTTCATCATCATCCGCGCTGGTGAAACCGTGGGCGAAGCTAATAGGTATAACAAAAATAACAAATTAAGTTCCGGTACTGAACAACATACGTTCAAATCGTGCTTCGTAAATATTCAGTTTTTTTGTTTTTCTTCTAATTATTCATTCAACGTATCCCGATGATGACTCGGAAACAATATTTACTCTGAGAACGAAAGCGTTAGGAAGTAGTTCCGGGAAGTACTCGATAGATGGCACTAGAAGAATAAAAATAAATTATTAAAAACTAGCTGCGCCCCGCGGAATCATCCGCTTGGATGATAAAAATTATCAAAATTATCCTTTGTGTCCAGGGGCCAAGGTAAGCTATCTCCATACCAAATTTCATCAAAATCCGTTGGGCCTTTTCAGCGTGAAGAAGTAAGAAGATGATACACACATACACACGCTATCTCCTAATTAGGTAGGTATATATCAATAAAAAAACACATTATTGTTTTACTTATTTCTGCTACATTTTTCTATAAAAATGAAACTGAGTTTTTAAATATTATTTTTGTTTTTAAACATCAGTACACGAACACAACAAAAACAGAATTATTCAAATCGGTCGAGCCCTTCTCGTGGTTTTGCGAGACTAATGCACGGCAATTGATTTTGATATAGATAACCGACTGGGAATAAAACTAACAAAATATAAAATATTTTTCGAAAAAAATTAAATCGACTTCATAATAAAAATATTAGTTTGTAATCAACCACTAAAAAGAATAAAATAATTTACAATTGAGCCAGAACAGTATCACTTTTTCGAAATTACCAACGTAATAATAATGCATAAATACAACATAAGATAAAGAGTTTTTTGAAGGCGGTGCCAAACCCAGGCATCATTTAAATCTAATATCTAATAAAACATAAACTATAAAACAAATTGATTTTCTAATAAAACTACTGAACCAATTTTGATGAAGTTTATACGGGACTAAACACAAAGATTACCCTTTTGAATAAAAAACAACCATCTAAATCGGTTTAGAAATCTTAGCGATAAACACAAAATAAAGGCAATATAAACACAAAATCGAATGGATTTACTCAACAAAACTATTTATTCTCGAAAAACTGCTACACCTATTTTGATACAATTTATATGGGACCACCTGTAGAGCATACCCTTTCAAACAAAAAAAGAATTTTTCAAATCGGTCCGCAATTGACGGAGATATGGAACGACATACATAAAAAAAAAGAGGCATACAAGCTTTCCTCCTTTGACGGGATCAGCTAGAACCTGGCGAGATACCCCTCATGCCCCTCATGCCTCCCAATTTTGAAATCAGATTTTTAGAGAGGCTTTGCTCGCCGATACATTTTCTACCTTGTAGAAAAAAATATGGCTGCGACATAGACAGTCTGACATAGTTATGTACATTGTTTGACTACGGAAACTTAAAAATAATTTTTAAGCTAATAATTTACGCCAGTAAGTGTATTTCAAAATCTTTAACAAAGAATCTATTGTGGGCAAAAATTAAGATATGAATTACGCTTACTGTCTTAAAAATTCTATGTTTGGTTTGTTTGCATGTGTGTAGTTATGTCATAATACGTCACACAAACGAGTTTGTTTGCAGGATCATGAATTTGTACTTTTCCACTCGTGTTACGTCAACGACAAAACCGTGTTGTTAAACCTGTTTTTAGCTAGGACGTTCCCGCCGTAGACGGAGTTGATTGTTCATTTTGTCGTCTACGACGAGAACTTTTCTGAGTTTTCTAGCTTATAATTGGTAGGTTCATACTTAGTGTCGTCAACTTCAAAAGCTGGTACGTACATTATTAAGTTAAGCCTTAAGTATTAGTACATTGTGATACAAGCTTCGAACGCACAACTGATAGAGCGATGTAAGCCAATAGTGCCACTTAGAATCCAACGATTCCGGGTTCGGTACTAGGCTCCCCACCAATAAATTTTCTAAGTTATGTGCACTTTTCCATCGCTCCATGCTTCGGAGGGCACGTTAATAGCAGTCGTTAAGCCATGCCAGTGGCCCTCGGGCGGCCTGACAAACTCTGACACCAGAGACCAGCACTACCTCATACGACAAACAAACCAGCACACAACTAACTAAACGGAGATGGTTGTGCGCTCGAAAGATACAATGGTCGAAAAAAAGGTTATTACAAACGAGTTGACGTTTGGAAAGCCCGAGCCGAGGTTACTGTTTACCATCGTCAAAGAGTCAAAGAGTCTATCCATGTTCTTGGAGAAATCTCCTGCTAGTCTCTTCGAAGCAAAAATATACTCAAAATATATTTCATGGAGATTAGAAGAAAATAACACGTCCCTGAAGATGATGAAAACGCGCACACGCACACATTTAGCCTTCGATACATATACAGTAATATCTACAACATTACAACAGTACTCGTAAGACAGCGTACCACTATTACGATAGAGGTTATATTCCTATGCGTTTGCGCATTTTAATTTAGTATTATTTACGATAGTTCTATTGAAACTTACTGCTCTACGATATGGGTTATTTTCGCTTGTGTTTTGTTGAAATGTTGTTTCGGTAATGTGTGTGAGATAAATAGCAAGTGGTATTAGTTTGCATTTGTTAGTGTTGTCCATTCATTGAGGAAGTGTAGTGGGTTTTATTACATATCAATAAATACATACTCGGAGTAAGTATTTTACTTTACATTTCGATATTCATACTATCTTATCAACATTTGTATTAATAACTGAATGAATTTTACTTAAAGCTCTTCTAAATATAACTCTCTCATGTTATTGTGGATATTTAGAAATTACCTCTGAGAATAAATTATATTTGTTAATACTGGTATTCCTATTAAAGACTACGTAAGTAATAATGAATACCTAATCCCTACTGGCAAAATAAAATTGTTTCTTATTTTTTTTAGTATAAACCCCATTCGAAGTCGATTATTGTATTCAAAAATATTAGATAAGTTATTATAAATAGGCTATAATCCTAACAAGATGTTTAAATATATATTTTTTAGTTATAGCTATGCCTTGGAAAAGACCCGCTAGTGTTCCAGTCGGTAAAGTGTGGAGCCGATTCAAAGGGAGGGAGAGAGATGGAAAACCCGCACAAATGTAAGCACAATAATACATTTTAAAATTATTTGAAAAAATATTAATGAAATGTTCTCGAGTGGCGACGACGAACTGGAAGATGGAGTTTAGAACGGCCCGCACGAGGTGGACTGTCGACTCAAAAACTAAATAGGATTTTACTAAAATATTGAATAGGTCCAGGCCAATAAGGAGAAATAGGGATAGGAATAGGAATAGGGAGGCCTTTGCCCTGCAGTGGGATGACCATGGCTGAATAATAATTAAAAAAAAAAAATTGAATAGGTGGATCTTTCATTAAAACTAACGTGGCCTCCTTCCTTGCGATCCTTGATGGTCTGGACTATTATTGATTCTGTGATGAAACTTACAGATAAAAATTGGCGCAATTTTTTCGTATGTCTAGTTTTAACCGTTGAATTATCAATTCTAGACAAACAATAAGACATGTAGTAATTTGTATACCTACTTTTAAACTCATTCCGAATCGAGCTATAGACATTTTGTATGAAAGAAAGGTGGCGCTTTTCTATTTTTTTATGTGCAGTTAACGGGGTTAACCTAACCTAACCTAAGAATGGAGAATCACCGGGCAACCTGGGAGGTTCGAGGGTGGTTCGACGAGTACCTAGACCTTAACCTCGAGGTCATTAACCTGACATAATTTTGACCACGAGTTTTGTGACTGAGAAGTCACTGATTTAAAATCAGTAACGTCTACCTACATAACCAAATATAATATAATCAGAATATGAACAGTACCTACCCTCTGGCATGAGGCTACGAGCTGAAGCGTAGCGAGCAACGGTCGCTAAAGCTATGGTTCTTATGGCGCCACCACATTTCATTATGAGTTATTTGTTATGCGCGTTATACGGCCGCATACGACGAAGTGTGGAGGGCTCATTCGTGTATATTCGCAAGCATAACGCATAAGCGCGAATAGAAAATACGCGTATCCGTCCACTTGTCCGTATTTCCAAAGGACAAGAATTAGCCGAATATGTGTGTCGACTGCCCACACTTCACTCGCTTACGGCGCGCCGTAAGCGAGTGAACGAAGTGTGTCGTCTTTTGTCGTGTCTCGACAAAATCAATTACAATGGTTTTAATGGATGCTGCTTAGATGGAGTTCGTTTCCTATGACTTGTGATCATCCACCAGCGTTTTCTACGCGGTCTTTTAGTAACTTTGTACTTATACAACAGGTATTAGTAACATGCATTTAAGTTAAAAGAAGTTGCTGCCATAGAACACGTCCATTTTGTTGAGCACATATATTTGGCATGTTTGGCACGCCGGCACCAAGTTTGGATGGCATGTTTGTCGTTCGCTCACATAACAAATATTTGGGCGAATACAGCTCAGCCGCATAACAAATAACACATAACGAAGTGTGGTGGTACCATAGGCTTAGGATTTTTTCGCTACGCGGTGGTACCATTAGAAGAACGGTGCTGACACATAGCGGCCGAAATGTAGCGTTTAATGACGTTACTGAAAAGTTGTCTATAGTAGATACAAGATGGCGTGCTTTCCTAAAGAGCGGTGTTTGACACCGTAACATCAATTAACGGTGCCGCTATTAGCATAACGGTCATTATTTACGGCGATGAAAAGTCTTCGAACGTTTTGTGGACAATTTATTGCAAAATAAATTCCAACTGGAGCAGCGAAGATGATGAAATTTTAATAGATTTTGTGCGAGTTCATGAAATAGAATTTTTGAATAGGTATACAACAATATGTAATATGTATACACCATTTTTGTTCCGGGCATATTGGCTGTTGGTTTCTATTGTATGGATTATAACTTAATTCATCTCTGGTGTAAGAAGAAATTCCCTGAATTTTTCATCATTGCATACGGCGACGTACTAAAGTTTCAAAACACCTTCGGTAGTAGGTACGAGCTTTGTATAAATCACTTTCCTCTACATACTTATACTTATATCTATATGATTATTTTTGTCTTCTGATGATTACATCTTCCATATATAATAACAACGCTAAATCAATTTCGTTTATTTGCCTACGTTGGCAGTGGCATTTAGGTATTTTGTTGTGTTGTTATCCGTAAAAAGTCGCCTGTTGTAGTTTCGAAAATTCCACGTGTCATCACCGTTACGGCCGTCATATAACACGGTACCGCTATTATAAGAAACTAAAGCATTCTTCACATGCGATTATGGCGGTAGAAATTAAAGCACACCGACATCCGCATAAATAAATATAAATAGATTCGGGACAATTCACACCAGTTACCCATTCCTAACCCAGGATATTGCCAGAGATGTTGAGTGAGCTCGAGAAGTTCTATGGATAAAATTATACACCTCATCGCGTAGTCCTTCTAGCACGACTAGCGATGCAAGAGCCCGTTTGACTCGATATTATACCGAAGATATCCCGCACGTCAGCCTATACGAGATCAGAATGGCTCGCAAACAGCTTAAGAGCAACAAGGCTCCAGGGGAGGACGGAATAACGACAGAGCTACTGAAAGCGGGTGGAAGACCGGGTACTTAAAGTTCTTCAGAAGCTGTTTAACTCCGTAATCCTCGAGGGTACTACGCCAGAGGCGTGGCACAGGAGCGTAGTGGTTTTGTTCTTAATGAAAGGTAATAAAACCCTCTTGATGAATTATAGGCCCATTTCGCTGCTGAGCCACGTCTATAATCTATTTTCGAGAGTAGTTACAAACCAACTCGCTCGTAGGTTTGACGACTTTCAGTCTCCCGATAAAGCTGGATTCCGGAAAGGCTTTAGCACCGTAGACCACATCCATACGCTTCGGCAGATTATACAGCAGACCGAAGAGTATAATCGGCCACTATGTCTAGCTTTTGTAGATTACGAGAAAGCCTTTGATTCAGTCGAGACCTGGGCAGTGCTACAGTCATTACAGCGGTGCCAGATTGATTACCGGTACATCGAAGTGTTGAAGTGTTTGTACAGCAAGGCCACTATGACAGTGCGTCTTCAGGATCAGAGAACGAATCCATCCAGTTGCAAAAAGGGGTGAGAAGAGAGACGTTATTTCTCCGAAACTGTTCACCTCTGCACTGGAAGATATAAGATATATATATATTCAAGCTTCTAAACTGGAACGGATATGGTGTTAACATGAATGGCGAATACATCACTGACCTTTGATTTGCTGATGATATAGTAATCATGGCAGAAACCCTGGAAGACCTAAGCACAATGCTCAGTGACCTCAATATTGTTTCCCAACAGGTGGGTCTTAAAATGAACATGGGTAAGACGAACATCATGTCAAATGCCCATGTCGTACCCATGCCGGTTTATATTGGGAACGATATTATCGAAGCTGTTGATCACTATGTCTACTTGGGTAAGACGATCCAACTGGGTAGATCCAACTTCGACAAAGAGGTCAACCGACGAATCCAACTCGGATGGGCAGCGTCCGGGAAATTACGCCATATCTTCTCGTCGCAGATACCGCAGAGCCTCAAGATGAAAGTTTATAATCAGTGCGTGTTGCCAGTGATGACGTACGGCACTGAGACGTAGTCGCTAACTATTGGTCTCATACACAAGCTCAGAGTTGCGCAGCGTGCAAAGAGAGCTATGCTCGGTGTTACACTACGTGATAGAATCCGAAATGAGGAAATCCGTAGAAGAACGAAGGTTACCGACATAGCTCTCACAGTTTGCAAGTTGAAGTGGCAATGGGCAGGCCATATAGTTCGCAGAACCGACAACCTCTGGGGAATAAAGGTTCTCGAATGGTGACCACAAACAAGCAAGCGAAGTGTGGGGAGACCTCCCACACGATGGACCGACGACGTTGTAGCCATCACAGGTAGAAGTTGGATGGAGGTGGCACAAGATCGCTCGTCATGGCGCTTTTTGGGGGAATCCTATGTTCAGCAGTGGACTTCTAAAGGCTGACATGATGATGTTGATGATGATGAGATGACTTTAAATAAGCTACAAAAATAAATGTGGTGTCTTGTCTGTTTGTTTACGCATCACGTAAAACTACTTTACCGATTGCGATGCGGTTTTCACTGTTGGGTAGCTTAGGGTCTGACTTAAACAATGGTGTACTTGGTATCTTAAATCGATGAGAAGAAACCGAGCAATCGATAAAAGGTTATTTGTCGTCTGAATATAATGTTATTGATACTTTTGGTTCTGGAAATTCTGGAACAACACATTGGATTCTTATCCATACCAATATATAAAAGTGAAACGTGTGTTTGTTTGTTTGGAAAGCTTTCACACAATAACAGCTGGACGGATTTTGATGAAATTTGGAATGGAGATAGCTTATACCCTAGAATATAACATAGGGTAATTTTTATCCCGGAAAATTGTAAGATTTCACAGGAAAACTGGAAAATGTTGATTACTCGCTGTAAGAAACGGTTGGCTTGGAAACGAAATAACAAGTCTGTCAAAAAACATCAAAAGCGTTAGTATTCTACTTTTGCATTGGTTTTTAGTATCTTAAAAGAACAAAGGATGCTTTTTTTCGCGATAAACAGTAGTCCGCGCGGACCAAGTCGCGGGCGGGAAATCTAGTTCCTTATCCCAGGAAAAAGACCACGCGGGAAAACCTGCGCGTACAGCTAGTGTCGAATAAGGTAGTGGATCGCATAAGGCTAGGGGATCGACTTATCGACTGCTACACGGAGCAGTGGCAAATCCGCACATAGTTAAATAAATAAAAGTCATTGGTGCCAATAATCGAACCCGGTGTTTTTGGATTGGGAAAATAAAGCCATTCGTGCAGGGCTTAGAATTTACCTATGTTTATCGTTTCCGTTACGCAATAATAATTTGTAAACCAAAGTGTAATCTTCTATCAATCTGAACGATAAGAAAGATATAAAATAGGGAGGTAGGTACAACATGTAACGATAAGGTAGGTAATTATTATGATAATATTTGCACTATCAGCCCATCACCATAAACTAGTAAATATATTCCCGTCACCGTGACATTTTTTTAATTTCTACGTACATAATTGAAAGCTTTAGATACTGTCGGGAGTGAAGATCTAAATGCTACGTGTCGTAAACTTATTTAGAATCATACCATATTATTTATTCTTTGACATAGTGACCCGTCCCAACGAGCAGGTTATTTTCAAGTATTGTATTAAGTGTAATGAGGACCATCTAAACTGTATTCCAGGTACCAAATCAGAGACATGGGCGAGCACAAGCAGCAGTGCCTCGAACTAATGGCCGACACTTTCCTGCGAGATGAACCTTTGTGTATTGCTTTAGGTAATTTAATTATTACGCTGTTTACCCGAGTACGGCGAAGCAGGGGTTAAGAAATAACTTACTTAATTTAACGGTTTATGTATGTGAATTAACAAGACATAAGTTCAAAAACTAAAAACCGACTACATTTGAGTAAAAAAATATCTATGACATTGCCATTAAGACGAATCGATTGATACCTCACTTGTCAAAATCGGACCAAGTTTTTAGTTTGAAAACATAACCCTGCCGTAGCTTCGCAGGAGTCAGGTAAAAAAATATGCCTATAACATTCTAGACCTGAAGACGAATTGATTTACACCTCCCTCTTCAAAATCGGACCAGTAGGGGCGACGCTGTGGTGGAACATCCACATACATACAATGTTAACTTCATTAACCTTCCCTTGCTTCACCGTAGTCGGATAAAAATGCAGACGCCTCGAGAACTTCCTCTTTTCGTGAAGTCGATAAAAAAAATGATCATCTACTCTGATTATATACCTACCTGTGTTTCGTAACCGCATCAATTCGCATCCCTAATTCGTTTCGCACCTTACTTCCATTCCATTCCTGAGCGTTTCATAGCAGTCGCTTGGCTGTCCACGTGACGATGCTGTCGACCCCTAGCAGCGTCCAGAGGTCGGCATAGCACTACCTTATTCGACACTAGCTGTACGCGCAGCTTTTCCCGCGTTGTCTTTTTTCTGGGATAAGGAACTAGATTCCCGCCCGGGACTTCCTGACAGGTATATAATCAAAGATCATCTATCAGTTCTATTGCATCAGTTTCGAAAATATGCTAAATATAGGTATCTCAGCGGGAAAACCTAAAGTATTTTAATAAAGCAGTTAGTAACAAAAAGTCTGTACATTTTCTTTTTTAAAAACATTCTATTGTACTTAAATAAGCTACTGAACAAGAATGTAACATTTATAAAAGGTGTCTGCCAGTATGTTCGCGCATCCCGTGAAAACCGTCTCAAATGTGGTTTTGACTGTTAGATAGGCTTTGATCTAAATAAATTTAAGTACTTACCCACTTTGGAACCTGGAATATTATAGGATAGGAATACATTTCCTAACAAAATGACCACGCGGGCATTGCCGCGGGCGCACCTAGGAGGATGAGGATGGACTCCATCCTAGAGGATGGAGTGACGATTTACGCAAAGTAGCTGGTAGCAATTATGTGAGCCGAAGATCGGGCTCATTGGCGCGCATTACGAGTGACCTATGTCAAGCAGTGGACTAATGCAGGCCTGTTGATGACAAAGACCATATTTATTATTCCAGGCATAAAAGACGACCCCGCCTCGATAGCCACCATCAAAGACAACTGGGCGGGGTACGTGTCTCAAGACGTGAGCCTCGCCTGTTTCACGGAGAAGGCCGGCCAGCCAGACCAGCTGGTCGGCTTCAATATCGTGCTGGTCAAGAGTAAAGGTGACGAGGAGGACGACCTTGAGACGGTACGAACTCATCATTGGAGCTTATTAAGTACGATCCAAAATATAACGTACTAGCTTTCCCGCCCGCGACTTCGTCCGCGCGGACTATTGTTTATCGCGAAAAAAGCATCTTATGTTCTTCTAGGATATTAAAAACCAATCCAATAATAGGTATAGAACAAATGCTCTTAATGTTTTTTGACAGACTTGTTATTTCGAATCCATGGCAACCGTTTCTTACAGCGAGTAATCAACATTTTTCCAGTTTTCCCGTGGAAATTTACAATTTTCCGCGATAAAAAGTATCCCATGTTGGTCTCTATATTGTACCTCCATTCCTAATTTCATCAAAATCCGACCAGCCGTTATCGCGTCAAAGCTCCCCAAACAAAGACAACGTTTCACTTTTATATATTGGTATGGACTAGCTTTCCCCGTGACTTCGTCAGCGCGGACTACAGCTTTTCGCGATAAAAAGTATCCCATATCCTTTCCTAGGGTTCAAACTATCTCCATACTACATTTCATCAAGATCGGTTAAGCCGTTTAGTCATGAAAAGGTATGACAGACATATGAAAGCGAAAGTAAGACATCGCTTTCATAACATTAGTATGGATGTCTATTAAAACCGATAATAGATCCGTTTTTATCATAGCGTGATTGTTTGTGTGATTAGCGTGTTGTTGTGATGTCCTAAATTATAGCCAGATAACTTAGGTAAGCTGCTGGTGGAGATGGGAGCTTATCTGCAGCTGCTTCACTGGACTAGTGCAGGTGAAGTGTAAAGATGAGGAGGAGGACGATGTCAACAAGTATTTTCACCGTAGTTGACAGTATTTTCACAATGGCGGACAGTATTTTCACCGTATTGACAGTAAAGTTCTGGATAGCTACTACCCTCAAGCAGGAAATCCGCCCCCAACACTTTCATTTCAACCAACCGGAAATGTAGCTGGTGTTGCTGCAACTATTGCGCAAGATCTTAATGCGTATAGATGTAGGTGGGTCTAATGCAATAGCAACATGAAATCATCGATAGGTAGGTACGTTGTAGGTACATTCTGAAAGTCTTATCTTTATCATTTTTTTATGCCCGCAAATCATACCTATAGATTCCAAACATAAGAGGCGACGCACTGTTAAGGTTTTCCAAGTACCCAAATACAATAAATTTTTCGCTAAGAGATTTCCATGTTTCCTAGGTTACTTTATTTATGATAAATTATCTAAAGTTAAACAAATTCATAACCTTAATTATTTTAATTTGAAAAAAAACGGTCACAAATTTACTGAAATCTTATTCCTATGACCAAACTGAGGAGCTTCTACCGGTTTGAGATAGTGCTATAGTATACTTCTCTCTACTTCCTTGTTACCAACACATTCATACATACATATTAATTTCCAAATCTTCCCAATACTCAACCCAGCATATTTCATACATAATTTTATCTTCCGTTTACACACCCTAATGTAGGATACATTTGTTGACACACTGTACTGCGTGATATTATAGTTTTCTACGAGATTTTAGCAATTGTAAATTTTAAATGTGAATATTTATATACAAATATATTATCATATAATAATTAAAATCAATTAGGTAAATATACTTACATACAATTTTTTTATTTACTTTTTTATGATTTATTAATTCAAATTTTACGTCTTAATACACTTAATTACTTAAGTCATATAGTTGGGGGAGCACAGATCCCTATAACACAGGCTTTTAGCCTAGCGTAGGTTTCTGAGGCTTATATAGCTTTATAGTGAACAATATACATGTAAAATTCAATTATAAATATGTGTCATGTTAATGTTAATATTAATAATTATTTCTAGTATTAGTTTTATACCTTATATTCTAAGTGTATTGTTTTTTTTTGTATAGTGCATTATGTCTTTTTGTGTCAATAAATATTCTTATTCTTATTCTTATCATCGATTCTCCAGATATGACAGTACTATAGTAGGTAATAGTATGTATTAGTCTCCGTGGGCATGACAACGTTTTGATTAGATTGTGGTGATAGATACCAACACATAGACAAAATAAAGATACCTACACAATGTGTACCCACTAGCATAGGTTTCCTTTTTTTAAAAAGCTTTTATTTACTTCACTTGCATGTATCTAGGTGTTAAGTTAACTGTTCGGGTCCTGGAATCTTGCAACTCAAATTACGAGCACTTCTCGATTGGCTATCCGGCTGAAACTTTCAGGTTAGCTCACAACACGATGACAGCACATGAAAAAAAACTGAAGGAACGAAATAGTTTGTACAAAGATAATTAAAAAAGTCTAGGGTACTTAAAATAAGCGACTGAACAAGAATATGACATTTTTTAAATTCGTGTCTTTATGTCTGTCCTTATGTTTGTTCGCGCATCACGCAAAAACTACTAGACCTTTTTTGACTTAAAAACTGAGGTACTTGGTATAACAATCAGACGAGTAGAAGCCGAGCAATCGATAAAAATAACTTTGACGGCTGAAGGACTTTTGATCAAATGTTGGTATATTGGTATTTTATGTCCTGGAATAGCACATAATATATACTTTTAACCTAGAGAAATGACAACGCGTGCGAAGCCGCGGCCACCAGCTAGTTTTTTTTTTTTTTTTAAATCAAAAAGATTTTTTTTATTGTACTTATCTACTAGATTTCGCCCGCGACTTCGTCCGCGCGGACTACAGTTTATCACAAGAAAACCATTATATGTATGTGTTCTTCTAGGATATTAAAAACCAATGCAAAAGTATAGCACCAACGCTTTTGATGATTTTTGAGCCCCGAGACGAGGCGACCTCGAAGCAGACCTCGGAAGAGATAATGGCGGGACTAGCTTCACCTCTACTGGCCAAATATTTCACATGATCGTAATGTGGGATTTTCGCAAAGAGAAAGAAGACCAGTGCGAGTGGATCCATGATGCATGACCTCGAGTTTTGAGTTTAATAATTATGCTGGCTGTATCATTAGAACGTAATGTAACATGTTACAATTATGAGCATTTGTATAGTGAGTACAACGAGCCGCGAGCTCTGCGAACATTTGTATAGTGAGTACAACGAGCCGCGAGCTCTGCGAACATTTGTATAGTGAGTACAACGAGCCGCGAGCTCTGCGAACATTTGTATAGTGAGTACAACGAGCTGCGAGCTCTGCGAACATTTTTTGCAATTATGCCGTCGCACGCTTGTTACGGTTTTCTCTGAATATTTTCCTTCAACGTTGTATGATTGCATGTCACGCGAAAATGACTTTAACTCACCAGGTCCAAGGAGAGTCCTGGAAGAAGCTACTCATCACGCTCATCACGGCCGAGGAGCTGGTGGACGTGTTCCAGCTGTACCAGATCGAAAGGTACCTGACGTCCAGCGGGTTGACGGTGCTGCCCGAGCATCGTGGACAGAATATTGGCGCCAGGCTGTTTGAAGCTAGGTGAGTCTTCAGAGCCCCGTCCGTGATATTTGAAGCAAAGTGAGTCTGCAGGACTCAAAAGATTTGAATCTAGGTGAGAGTCTGCAGAACCCAAGAGATTTGAAGCTAGGTGAGAGTCTGCAGGATTCAAGAGATTTTAAGCTAGGTGAGAGACTGCAGGACTCAAGAGATCGATGCAGTAGTTCCCAATATATTCAGCTCTGGTGAAGGGAACTCAGCCACTATTGCATGTAGAAATTTGAGTTTGAGCTCAAATGTTCAGTTTTTATGGCATTCTTCGTACAAGACGGTTATAAACATATAATGTTTAGTCGGGGATTTCAAATTTTGACTAAAATTTACTCGTTTTCCAGAAAACCCCTCGCGAAAGCGCTGGGACTTGAAGCGACGTGCACGGTCTTCACAGCCACTACCTCGCAGGCGCTCGCACACAAGTGCGGGTACTCTCTACTGGCGGAGCTACCCTACAGTGACATGTTGCGAAAGGGGGTAGACTTGAGTTCATGCACCACTCCTACTGCCAAAGTCATGGGGACTAAGTTTAATTTCGACAATTAGTTAAATATATCAAAAAGTTAATTAATTTTGCAGTTTCCTCTCATACAAATGTTTGCGAAACTTTGGCACAATATTTATTTACTGAGAGGTTACTAATATATTACTAATATATTTTTACATGTTTTTATATGTTACTAATATATTTTTGTAAAAACATATTTTGAAACTTATTTTTATTGTGACTTAGTAATTAAGTAGGTATTTTCATAATTAAATAATAAATATGTTATGTATTAAAAAAAGTTTAATTCTTGTAAACATGCATGTATTACACACACTGATATAATAAAATACATTAATAAATAAATGCTATGAAAATCACTGTAAAATGCTTGATATAAATGAATATAAATGCAATATATACTTGTACAGCTTATAAAAAACGGAGTAAAAAGAGACAATCAGATAAAAAAAACTAAAGGAAAAATGTGGACGGGAATCGAACCCGCATTATGCGTACCTGTGTGTGGCAGATGCGTTTTGCCATTGAGACACAAATTCTTGCTTCAATTTATTTTATCCGACTTGATGGTAACGCCATCTATGGTATGGTATTGGTTCAATACTCAAAGACTAATATATTACTTAACTTATTAAAAAATGCTAGGCTACAGTGCTATGTTTCACTAGATGGCGCTAATATCAATATTGGCAGAATTCATTGTGGCCCACAAATTGCAATCAGGTTATATTTAAAACTTTATTGGCGGCTCTAATACCATGTAAAGATCATATTTCATCTTAAGTTTTAATTGTAAATATAACATTATAACCTATATGTGCCTTTAACCATAGATAAATAATAGAAGCATCCTTCTATTATTTATCTATTCTCTACAAATTTATTTAAGGTTCAAATCTTCGTCACTAATATTTTTGGAACAAATACAGTTAATATATTAGTTTGTCTATTAAGACTATATATCAAACTTAGCAATAAGACCGACTATGTAACAAAAGTACTGTAAGGTCATGTTTTTGTTTTATATATTTAATGTTACGCTTAGATTACAGTTACGTATCTGTAATCCAATTAAAAAAAGAGTTTTTTATATTTAATGTTACGCTTAGATTACAGTTACGTATCTGTAATCCAATTTAAACAAGAGTTTTATATATTTAATGTTACGCTTAGATTACAGTTACGTATCTGTAATCCAATTAAAAGAAGAGTTTTTTTAGGGTAATTACGGGACCCTTCAAATACTCGGAACATAATTAATCAATTAATTACTGCCTTATAATTCTTAGAACCTGAAAACCAAATTATAATGGATTAGCTAAAAAACCGAACCATTTTTCATGAAATGTATGAGGTTTACCTTATCAAATAAAAAAGAATCATCGAAATCGGTATATAAATCCTGGAGATCAGAGGTCACATACACAAAACAATGAAGAGTCTTCTTCCATTTTGAAGTCGATTTAACCAAAAACAGTTAAATTAAAGTAGGTGGTTTTAAAGCCGAAAGCTATAACTTCCAGTCAAATAGAATGAAACAAGTTCTAGGAGGCTCTGTAATTTTTCTGAACATGCGTAGCTCTTACCATTAAGGCAGTCACACCTATGACGACTCAACTCCAACACGACTCAAACCATTGAAAGGTGAGCTTTATTTTGTTAGATACAGAACATTTTACAACATAATAAAATAAATGTACGACTTGCAAACCACTCGTTGCTTGCTCACCAACATTGAGTCGAGTTGGTGTACTTTGAGTCGAGTTGGTGTTCTCGTTGTGAACGCCTGCAGATCTTTTCACTCAGCTGTTGTCTAACAACACGTTTTTCTCTACCGTTTTAGTAGTTACAGTGCGTTCAAAACAGGAATTCACTTTGGACAGGTCCATTTTAACATATTTTAAAGTAATTGTAGACAATCAATCTTGAACTTTATTTATAACACCGTAAATCTGAAAATGCGTTGCCTTTAAATGACATCTTACGTACATAACTTTGTCGTTTTGGTAGTGATATCTTAAGGCTTAGAAACTCGCGAGTTACGCAGCTTGATGCGCAAATATCGAACGAATTCTCATTATAATAACGTCCATATCAGCGCGCGCTGTAACGCGGCAGTTACGACAATAGCTTCGTCCGAATAGCACGAAAATGAGTCAAAATTCCTAATTATACGTAAGTAATTAGGTTTTTCTTTAAATAATTACGGAACTGTTTATTTTCAGAGTTGAGGGGAGGTGTTTGGCATTTTTTTCGGACCCGGTACAATTGTCCCCTGTATACTTGACTTTCATTTCGTTTAATTGCAGTACCATAGAGTGGCGAGTAGTATTTGAGCAGGGTTGGGATTAGCTGGCGTCTCTCGTGCGTTTCTGTCCCTTATCAATATTTCCTAAACTTAATGCCTCCCTGTTTGAAACGGGCCGTAGTTTATACCGAGCCTAAATCATTGTTATACATTAAATCAACTTCTGTATATTATGTTTACATATTAACTGTCAATGCTTTGGTTTGGTGCATTATACAATATGTTTATAAATATCTTATAGTTAGGTATTTATATCTATAAATATACGAGATCCTAGCGATCTATCGCGATTAAAATATCAGTACAGCGAGTTTCAATAACATACCGATCTGTATTTTACTAAAAGTTTTATTTTTATTTTGTAATCCTCCATCGAAAATTAGTGGTGTTATAAGCAAGTGTTCTACCGTCTGTCAACTGTTCTCATAAGTGGAGGCCGATGGTCATAAGTGTTTTACCGTCGGCCCCCATTTATCACAAGTGAGGGCCGACAGCCATAAGTGTATTACCGTCGGCCCCCATTTATCAGACGAGGGCCCGATAGCCATAAGTGTAATATGTGCCATGGTCAAGCCATGGTAGCAGGTTGTTTCTGTCTGTCTCTTTGTGGCATAGTAACTTGGCTCGGAATGTATTTTTTTTACTAAATTTTATATATTAAATTAGCCTTGTTTATCTCGTATGGTAACATTAGATAGGTTATTGAAAACGGCCGTTTGTCACACACTTATTATTTATTATTGTTATATATTAATACAAAGTTACTACATGGCATATATCTTATAATAGTGCTTTTTAGACTTGTTTCAATTCATTCATGTTAGTAGGAATGCGGGCAAGATTTTTGTCATGATCAATATTATGCTCACAATGAGAATGCATGGAATGTTATTCACTGGACTGGCTTTGTCCACGACATCATCTATATTTTATATTATTTTCGGTTAAAAATAGCCTATATTGTTATTTGTAGTGTACACTACCGCTGTGGAAAGTATCAACAAAATAGCCTATATTGGTATCTGTAGTGTACACTACCGCTGTGGAAAGTATCAAAATCGGTTGGTACTTTTTTTTGTAGATTAAAAGCTTCCAGGCCTTTCGGGCGTGGAAGCTTTTTGACGGAAAAGGGTGTTATTAGCCTTTGTCTGTTTGTGGTGTTCAAGCTTCCAAACGGATGGACTCATTTCAATGCAATTTTTAATTTGAAGTTATCGAGATGGTTCTCAGCTTTGTTTGTAAGAAATCGGTGCAGCTTTTCCCAAGATATTCAGCTGTAAGGGATCTCGGGAACTGTTGCAGCTAGAAATGAGGGTACGAAGATGAGCAGCATACGTGAGCTGTCAAGCGAAAAGGGACAAGACAGGATATTAATTAATTTTGAGAGAAACGCGTTTAATGTTTGGAGTTGTACAACAGATGGACGACTGATGTGGGTTGGTAGAGAATGTTATTGTTCTAGTCGAAGATTACGAGTTGGATCGGACGACTATGAAATAGAAATTCTAGATTTAGACCTACTTAGTTCGGTGCATCTATTCACGTATGCGCTGTACAAGAGGCAGTTTGAAACTTGAGTGTAGAGCTTGGCCGGAGTCTGTCTCGGGACACAAAATACTTTAAAAAAATACGCAAAATGCTTACTTGTACTTTTTTCTGTGACTACCGTTAAGATATGAGACAATGTCAATTTTAGTTCCACGGACGCTCGGTGGGGCGCTTTGAATCAGCACAAACGAAAGAACGTCAAAGCAAATCCATAGAGATCTGTGGTTTGCACTAAAATGAAGTTAAGAAACCACAGATTCAAAGGCATCTAAAACAAAAAAATACGTTTTCATTCCCGTCAGGGGCGTCAGGTCTTGGCTTGACTGCTCACATATGAAGACCTTTGACACATTACTGTGTAGGTAAAGGTCTAGGAGTCGATAGGCAGGTAGTTATAGGTTATCCACTGTTGAAGCTCCTCCATCATTACGGGAAGTACTTCCAGCCGAGCCAGGTGTTGTTGGTCCAGGACATCTGTTCGACTGTTCCTCGTTGGAAATTCTATACATGCTTGATTGGCTTTGTGTACTGTTGCACCATCTGTGATCCGTGTGGTTTAGTTCGCTTGGTATTGGACTAGATGGCGCCGATTTCAATGTGGCGGTTGAGGTAGCCTCAGTACTATGAAGTTATCGTTACAAGATCGTTATAAATAATGTTTGGTCGCGGGTTTAATCATTTTGGACATAATTACTTGTTAATTAATTTGCAGTAGATGTTCTATTTCCTAAGCTTCTCTTCTAGCCAGTCGTTGGTGAGTTCGTCAATCTCTCTTACTTCTAGGAGGCGAGGGGCACCGACGGCAGTAGCTAGTGCTCGCTGCGTGCCTGCGTACATCACCTGCAAAACAATACGAATTAATCAATCAAGAATAATTTCTAAAAAAAAAGTATCTTAAAAGCTGTGTGGAGTACGGGACTCGAATCCGCATCATCTATACCCATGCACGGCACATGCTTCTGACAGTTCAGCCACCGTGACTACTACGCGGCTGATTTTGCCGTTTGTTGAGGATATTCGCCATAATTATGTCAACTATTCTAACACTAAACAATATTTATTATTCGTAGAAAAACAATCCGTACTAATAATATAAAAGCGAAAGTGTGTGTTACATTTTCACAACAAAACGAATGAACCGATCTTGATGCAATTTGGTTTGGGGGTTATGCTATACCTCCATGTCCAATCAATGCTTATTAAGGGTGATTAAGGTGGTGTGGTCACCTCGTGCGTATGAACGACTCCAGGGGTGCGTTCACTAACTACACTCGACGACGCACAGATCACCCGTGCGATCACTCGAAATCGTTCACGGCGTATTCGGGCGTACGCACAGGTCACCCGAAAAATAGTAGGGGGGGGAAGGAATAGTATGAAACTGACACTTAACAGTTGTCAGTTCTATAAATACCAAAACCGTTCACTAACTCCGGATGATCGAGCGATATTCGCACGGGTGATTCGATCGTAGTTAGTGCACCCCAGGCTGCCTAAATCTGTGTTTTACTCAAAACTCAGTTCCTACGCTAGAGATGTGAACAAGCGCCATCTTAACTTATGTAAAATTCCATCAGAGGCATGGGAAGAGTGGCGCAATTCGGTTAACAAGGCCGTGACTTATTTCGAACAAAATCGAACACAAGATATCGATGCGAAGCGCCTTCATAAAAAAATGTCCCAAGGCTTCATAAGAGACTTACTTGCAGTTCCATGTGTGCGTCTCGCGGCGTATAGAATATAAAACACATCGGGAACGATATCCGGCCGTCACTGTGTTCTAATTTGTAACTGGAATCAACACATTTAAAAACATAAGCATCATCAACCATCATCAGCATAGATACATATTATTATGTAGCATCATCATCCCCACTTATAATAAGAACCTTATCATACCTGCTTAAAATAAGAGCTTTATCATCCCCACTTATTATACGAGTAAGAGCCTTATCATCCGTATTTACAATAAGAGCTTTATTTTCCTCACTTACACAATAAGATCCATATCGTCTCCACTTAAAATAAGAGCTTTACCATCGCCTACTTAAAATAATAGACTTATCAAACCAACTTAAATTATGAGCCTCATCATTCCCACTTTCAATAAGATTAGTCTCAACATCCTAACTTATAATAAGTCTCATCACCCTTACTTTTAATAACAGCCTCATCATTCCCACTTATACCCCCTTACTTATAAAAAGTTATGCAATGGTTATGCAATGATTAGTAATACTGCGCAGTTCAATATTGTACTGAAAAAAAAGATAAATAAGATTAGTCTCAACATCCTTACTTATAATAAGTCTCATCACCCTTACTTTTAATAACAGCCTCATCATTCCCACTTATACCCCCTTACTTATAAAAAGTTATGTAATTATTAGTAATACTGCGCAGTTCAATATTGTACTGAAAAAAAAGATAAATAAGATTAGTCTCAACATCCTTACTTATAATAAGAGTCTCATCATCCTTAATTTTAATAAGAGCCTCAACATTCCTACTTATAATAAGAGCCTTATTATTCTCACTAAAAATAATAATGAGTCATTTAAAATAATGGTTTGTTCTGTTATTCCATTAATAGTATTAAATACAGCATACCTGTAAACTATAAACCTTGGCTGATGTGACGGCAGGATATCCTGTAGCTCTTCCAATTCTATGTTTTCTAATTCTTCATCTACCTCCAAGGTCTGTTTTTCTCTGTTGACCTGAAAATAACAAATAAATACTTAGTTAAGGTTTCATCAAAAACGGTTTGTCAAAGCTGATGTTGAAGCCATTCATCCTGTCTCCGCCACAAGAATAGAATTGCACATAGCTTTTGGTACGCTTAGCTTTCGTTTTATCAGTTTAATTTTCGTCAAAGTAAGTAGGTAAATCAAAAGAGCTAATACAACAACCCAACAGACCCCTTACAAAGGCCAGCTGCCTCGTGACTGGCTTGTACAGAGATGTCAGGACGAACTGGATTCCTGCATGAAAGACGACTAGCGTCGCACAAAACCGTTAAACGTGGCTTCTAGGTTATCTATAACTAGCTGCGCCCGCGGTTTCACCCGCGTGGGTTACGATAATAATGAAAAGTAGCCTAAGTGTTACTCCAGGATATAAGCTATCCTGGTATCAAATTTCATCCATATCCGTTCAGCCGTCTTTGCGTAAAGGAGTAAAACACAAACACACACACTTCTAAAGATAAAAAATAGATGGCGCTAATCGTTTTTTATGCATTATATGAGGTTTTTAATGTATGGACTATCAGTTCTGTTTGAGTTCTGCATCGCGCATACGACGTTTTCCGCTCCATAAGAGAGTATTCATTTTTAAAACTCTAAGCTCTGATTGGCCTGTTTACGACAGTGGCTACATAAACTTCTTTGATTTTATTAGTGTGATAATATAATAAGTCATTCGTAATTCGCCATCTTTTACACCATTTGGTTTAGAAAACATTTTTTGGCATATCTCAATTTGAGGTATTATTAACTGGCCTATACCCGCGCCATCCGCGCTCTATCTCAAGGACCGAAACTCTATAGGTACCTAGACTACATAGCCTGTTTTTCATTAATAATTAATTAAAATCTATGTAAAATTATTTTTATTTATAGTACAGGATGTGTTGAATTTAATAAGGCAATGTTTTAGGACATATTTGCTTTAGGTATTGCACTTTGATAAATAAAGGTGTCTGAATTCCTTGCTTTATAATGAGTGAAAGTCGTCATTCACTATTCAAACAGCCAAATGCTATGCAGTACCTTCTTGGTACTCATAATTAAAACGCGAATAAAATTTGTCAATAACTTTACTGTACGGTAGGTACTTTATCGCTAAGCACACGGCGCCCGACTCATCGAGCGCACGCTTGACACTCTACTGAACTGACCCGAATATTGCGCCCTCGAAGTGTAGGTATAATATTTGTACTTGTTGCGGAGTGCGATCGGCCTGCCTCAGCTATACCCGTTTTAGTGTAGAAGGTGTATTTTTGTGGGATAAAAAGTTCTTTGTGTTTTAATGCAGAACATAATTTATCTATGTACTCAATTTCATACAAATCCGTCAAGCCATTACAGCATGACTGAGGAACAAACATCTACACTCACAAACTTCCACATGTATAACAAGTAGGACAAGAAGAATTGAAATGGCATCCTTCAAGAAAAAAAACATTTTTTAATCTAATTCAAAGATAGCATATGCCTACAAATAACTTGTTCAAATCTGTAGCATGTGCACCCGCGCCGGTGTCAGACTGATGAGCGTTATGACCTGTCACTTTCCAGTTTTCCCGTGGCAACTTACCATTTTCCGGAATAAAACGTATCCTATGTTGGTCTCTATATTGTACAGTACCTATTTACAAAGTTTCATCAAAATCGGATCAGCCGTTTTTGTGTGAAAGCTTCCAACAAACAGACAATGTTTTATTTTTATATATTGATGTGGATTTAAAGAACAAAAAATATTTATAAGATAAACTCATAAATATTTGAAACAACCCTGAGCGAAGCCTGCACCACAGTTTGTGAGCCACAGGCCTTCCTGAGGGATATTGAGTGGTAGATAATCGGCCTGGTTGCAGAAAATAACCCGAACACCAAGTGCCAAGTAGATAGATAGATAACCCGAACACCAAGTGCCAAGTAGATAGATAGATAACCCGAACACCAAGTGCCAAGTAGATAGATAGATAACCCGAACACCAAATGCCAAGTAGATAGATAGATAACCTGAACACCAAGTGCCAAGTAGATAGATAGATAACCCGAACACCAAATGCCAAGTAGATAGATAGATAACCCGAACACCAAGTGCCAAGTAGATAGATAGATAACCCAAACACCAAGTGCCAAGTAGATAGATAGATAACCCGAACACCAAGTGCCAAGTAGATAGATAGATAACCTGAACACCAAGTGCAAAGTAGATAGATAGATAGATAACCCGAACACCAAGTGCCAAGTAGATAGATAGATAACCCAAACACCAACTGCTAAGTAGATAGATAGATAACTCTTTATTGCACTAATAAACTTAAATTATGGCACATTGACAATGACCTTAATATAGTACAATCGGCGGCCTTATCACTAAGTAGCGATCTTTTCCAGGCAAACTTAGATTATAAAGTGAGAACATGAACATTAATGAATGATAAACAATTAAGACATTTGATATTTTGCCGTCTGCATAATAAGCTGTAGAAGCTGACTTTATCTGCACTGACTACAGTTTATCACAATAATAGTATCCAGTTTATCACAATAATAGTATCCAGTTTATCACAATAATAGTTCCCCAGGGTTCAAACTATCTCCGTATGAAATTTCATCTAGAATGGTTCAGCTGATTAGTTGTGAAAAGGTAACAGACAGACACTTCCTCTTTTATAATATCAGTATGGATACTTACTAAAACATGTACTGAACTAGAACATAATATATGAGGAAAACTTGTGTTTTTCCATAAAAAGACATATTTAGTTAATGTATCTACATAATAAATTAGCTTTAACCTGTAACAGCCTTACCACAATATTTGTTAGAGCAATAGTTCACTGAAGCAGAAATGTGTGGAGCTTTTTACTGTAATATTATTGAGGGATAAGATGACCAGGTCGTAAACCTGATGGTAAGAGGTACGCCTGCCCATAATGAAATAAAATTAACTACAACACCACCCGGTACTTTGGATTGCAGTAACTGCCCACTGCCCAGTACTTGCAGCTGAAAATACCATTCAAAGCACAAAGTCCGCTAGTCATCTTTAAGGGAATGGTGGAAGTAATGCCAATACCTAAATTCTATCTTAATTAGAGGAGAGCTGAATACCGAGCTCAGTGGCATGCATTAAGAGAGTTTAATTAGAGGAGAGCTGAATACCGAGCTCAGTGGCATGCATTAAGAGAGGTTAATTAGAGGAGAGCTGAATACCGAGCTCAGTGGCATGCATTAAGAGAGGTTAATTAGAGGAGAGCTGAATACCGAGCTCAGTGGCATGCATTAAGGGAGGTTAATTAGAGGAGAGCTGAATACCAAACTCAGTGGCATGCATTAAGAGAGGTTAATTAGAGGAGAGCTGAATACCAAGCTCAGTGGCATGCATTAAGAGAGGTTAATTAGAGGAGAGCTGAATACCAAGCTCAGTGGCATGCATTAAGAGAGGTTAATTAGAGGAGAGCTGAATACCAAGCTCAGTGGCATGCATTAAGAGAGGTTAATTAGAGGAGAGCTGAATACCAAGCTCAGTGGCATGCATTAAGAGAGGTTAATTAGAGGAGAGCTGAATACCAAGCTCAGTGGCATGCATTAAGAGAGGTTAATTAGAGGAGAGCTGAATACCAAGCTCAGTGGCATGCATTAAGAGAGGTTAATTAGAGGAGAGCTGAATACCAAGCTCAGTGGCATGCATTAAGAGAGGTTAATTAGAGGATAGCTGAATACCAAGCTCAGTGGCATGCATTAAGAGAGGTTAATTAGAGGAGAGCTGAATACCAAGCTCAGTGGCATGCATTAAGAGAGGTTAATTAGAGGAGAGCTGAATACCAAGCTCAGTGGCATGCATTAAGAGAGGTTAATTAGAGGAGAGCTGAATACCAAGCTCAGTGGCATGCATTAAGAGAGGTTAATTAGAGGAGAGCTGAATACCAAGCTCAGTGGCATGCATTAAGAGAGGTTAATTAGAGGAGAGCTGAATACCAAGCTCAGTGGCATGCATTAAGAGAGGTTAATCCAGTAGATGAATTATATATTTTTTATTTTTAGATTTAGTGCTGATCTTTATTAGGCCGTTTGTATTGAAGCAAATTATGAAAAATAATATTTCAATAACCATTCATTTTGCATGTTAATTTTGACTTTATTCTGTAGGATATAGGGTCATTTTTCGCTTGGTTGGGAAGGACTATCAAAGTGCCTATTGCACATTTTTGCCACTAACGCACTAACAAAGTGGCAAAAATTTCTATTGAAACTGCCCAAAACAACCTTTTTCAATTGAACTCGGTATATGATGAAGACATACAGAGAGATGTTAGTAACTATTAAATTTCGCTGAAGGACCAATCGGACAATTTTTAATAAACTGTTTGATGATCTTTATTAAATGTAATGGACTTACGCGGTAGGTGGGTCCGAGTGATTGCCGTGTAAGTCGAATTCGCGTAAGTTGGGGTTCAACTTTGCATATAAATACATATAAAGTATGTTTAATCGGGACCAGAGTTTAAAGAAAACAATAATTTAGAAGAAAAATGTTTAATAAAGTGTAAGATAATATACATTGTTATGAATAAAGTAACCTAAACCGAAGTTATTTTGATGTCGAAGGCTTCATATATTCTAACAATGTTGCCTGACGAGTTAAGTTTTTCTTCTTCTCACGCAAAATTTCCTCAAAGCATACCAGTAATTTTTTTATTCCCCGTTTTGTAGTAGAAACGCGTTCTTCATTAGAACCTATTTTTTCTAAAAAAAAAACTTGTTAGGCTCAAATGACTCATTTTTCGTTCTTTTAGGTGACATAATTAGAGATTATATGTAAAACACACTGCGCACGTAAAACAATTCCACGCGGAACACGTATAAACCTGTCGCAAACTGAACACTGAGAGGGCGGAGCGAGAGAGCCGATGCGCGCGGTAATCAAAATGAAAAACCGCGTATCTCCAAATTCACGTAAAACGGGGTAGCGTAAGTCGGGCTATTACTGTATGTCTAAATATAAGAAAAAAATAGCAAATTATATTTCAATAATTCATATCTCAGAGGGGGAGGGAGTTCAGCCTCCCCACTCTCAGAGGGGGCTGTGAGGAAGCCTCCAAAGGTTAAGGCATCGCATAAATGTCCAAATATATGAAACAAATTGTAAGAGTAAAAAGTTAAAAAAAATATCTCAGAGGGGGAGAGATCTAGCCCCCTACTCTCAGGGAGTGTTGTACTCCTTCCTCCCTACCCTCCCTAAAATCGTGGGTCAAGCTTCCGCAGTGCTTTCACTTACTACGCTCGCCAACGCCCAGATCACCTGTGCGATCTCTCAAAATCGGTCACAGCATCATCGGGCGTACGAACGAGTCACCCCGAAAAATAGTAGGGGAGGATGAAACTGACACTTGACAATTGTCAGTACTATGTGAACCTCCAAATTCGTTCACTAACTCCGGATGATCAAGCGATATTCGCAGGGGTGATTCAAGCGTAGTTAGTGAACACACCCCTGAAGTCGTACCACATTATTTATAATTACCTCATAATTTCAATCAAATTGCATTCATTGTGACCGTAGGAAGACTTCAAAGGCGCCTTTTTAACTCTAAGCACAATTATGTCCTGTATATATGAGTTAGGTACTACAACTTGTTTATTATTTATTTATATGTCGCGAAACTCAATAAGACTTGATATATATGCGTAGGAAGTCAATCAGCCGGACTATTCACTGTTAATAGGACGTAAGTAGCTATGGATTACTGCTTGATGATATGCTTCAATGACTCAGTGAGGAGGGGCATTTGAATTATTTTTACAACCAAACCATAGCTTCGATTCTATCAAAATGTACTTATAGGTATTGAAAAACTGTGTCACCTTTGCTGGAACATTTAATAAGAAAAGATATTTAAAATAATTAAAATCTAGTCACATTACCTTCAATATTAGCGCACAGTTAGAACTATGTTTCGCGAAGCGGAATTTCTTTAAAACTTCTTTTACGTCGTCGCCTATATCACAGACGGTCACATTTTGTGCTGACATATTAATTCAGTAACAAACAAATTATTTTTACTTCGTCAATCGAACGTACATACGATTATACTGATAATTTAATTCTGACAACTGATTATTCATTACAAGTTTTTTCAGCTTTCTACCAATCGACCACAGTATAAAAAAACATAGGTATATTCTATGCGTTCGAGTCATATATACATTTCCTACGTGCAATGGTTCGAGATGAAGCAGTGACGTTTTTGGCAGTTTCAATTGCCATTTTTGACAATAGCGATCCTTTCCGGCAAATAAATGGCATTCAATTTAAAAATCAACTCAAGGAATGGCTATTGAATAAAATCCATTACAATTCAAATGAGTTCTTTGATGTCAACTAGATCTCCAAATATAAATAAATTTACTCTGTGTCTACTGTATACCTATAATGTGTGTAGATTTAGTATAACGTAGGAGTGTATTAATAAACTGTTATACTTTACTTAATATTGTACGTCCGGAATGGTCAAACTGTTGTAACAAATTTATATTTTAAGATCTCAATGTACACCGTTTAAAACAATAAATTTAGTCTTATTCTTATTATTATTACGACTGCCTATTCAAAAGTAGCATGTTCCTATAGGTATAGTATCTATAGAGCTTCTCAGGTAAAGTTAAACTTCAACTGAAAACAATCTTTGCCGTCGAGTAAAAATGTTGTGAACGAAAACATGTCATTCCTTGTACACTACTTTTGTGCAAAACAAATCAATAAATAATTAAAACACCAAAAAACGAAGAAAGAAATATATTTGCGATTTAGAAATGTATTTCTAGATGAAATCTCTTGCTTTGTACCTATATAGAAGTGTATTGTATCTATCTAAGTCTTATATATAGTTGTAGACGACGATAATGTTTTCACAAAAATGATCGTCTTGGAGAGACGGACAAATGGGAGCTCGACAGTTGATAATTATAGCCTAGGACTTGATTGACAAGTACCTAACTATATTGAATGTTGAATCTACTTGTTTATACTAATAATATGATACATTTGTTTCAGGTGGATGCACACAGAACTGCAGTTCATAAGAATGTATAGATCTCCGCTTTTCGAGCTCATAGGATAGTGTAAATCTCAATTTATGTGAAAATTATAACAGTATTACATGATATTTAAGTAACACTTGATTTCGTTTTGCTTATATTTGCATTAACCCCTCGTTGTTAGTAGAACTTAACATAATTAGACTTTGTAAGAAAACTACTAGATTTTAAAACCAGTAGGTATTTTTTCTATTTTAGGGTTAAAATCCTACTCTAGCTTTAGGTTCTATGAAATACCACATACATACATGTAATTAAACCTACCTTTAACAAAAACAACACAATTTCATGGCACGATAAGACATGAAACAAAGTGTACATAGATTGGTGATAGAACTATAAGTTTCATAGTAACTATGCATTATCAATGATCTTTACTAAACAAACACTGCTAGATAGTAAATGCAATGAACGCACCGGGTGCTCTTCGATTGACGAAAACTCAATGCTACTGAATTCCTTATGAATTCTGATTTTGAATTACCGGCTTTGTATTTCCTAGTAAAATGACAGTTTCCGTGCGGATGAGTGCTCATCGCCTTCATGACGTCATTTCACATGCTCACTGAGCTTAGTGAATTCGAAACGAGTGATCGGTGGCAATGAATGGTCCAAGTGGCATTAACCGAACCTCACTTTAACTCTACGGAATCAGGCCCCTGTTGTTCATTAAAACTAAAATAATTTCCTCTGACCAAAATTTGAAGTTATTCATTTACTTTTTTTTTTAAATAATTTAAATGTTTTTGATGTCTCATAAAAGGTTCACTACTGGACTACCAACATACCAAAAAAACAACTGAATACTATTTATTAACGATAAATAAAAGGCCCAAGTTTAGTACGACAATAAATTGGAGAGTGCGAGTTCGGCGGCTTCGAAAATACTATTATTACAAAATAAAAGTTAGAATATCAAGCGGCTAGCTCCGTTCGTGTGTGCTACCGACATTGCACCAATAAAAAAAAATATTTTACGCGCACCCTCCAAATGCAACTTTATTTGTTTTAAGCGGCACAGATAACAAAATACGGTTTGGAAAACAGTTTGAAAAATTAACAAAAGTATCTTATAGTTTTAAATATTATACCACAGATTACATAGAAAAGTAGTAGTTTTTTTTAACAATAAAAACAAAAAATTGGTATATATTGCACTTGTGACGTGCGTCGCCTACAATCCGCCCCCATAGTGCTGAACTGAGCTTACAAAGGCAAATAAAAACAAACAGACAAGTTCAGATCAGCACTAACATTCCGCTGGTGCCAGCAGAGCGACGCGCGTGACCGGGCGCCGCACCACACCAGTGCGCGTGCGCACGTCCACCACTCTGACGCGACCATCATCGCCACCATGTGTCCTACTCACTACTCCGTGACGCCAGCAGCCTCGATCTAAATTAGGTTCCATCAACAAGACAAAGTCTCCATCTCGCAACGCTCTCTGCTCTTTATTCCACTTGTATCTAGGCAACAAAGTGGGCAAATATTCTTTCAACCACCGCCCCCAGAACATATCAGTTAAACGTTGCGCGATGCGCCACTGTTTACGTAAACACAGGTCGTCGTTGTCGTATTTACCTAAAGGGGGACCGTTAGAAGATGTACCTATCAAAAAATGGTTAGGTGTTAAGGCTTCGGGATAATTAGGGTCACTAGAAACGTATGTAATTGGGCGACCATTAACTAGCGCTTCTACTTCCGTTATTAAAGTTGATAACGTCTCGGGATGTGGAGCGCGTTCCTTAAGTACGACTTTCAATGCCGTTTTTACTGTACGTATCATACGCTCCCAGGCACCTCCCATCTCAGGGGCGCCGGGAGGTATGAATCTCCACTCTATACCTCTTACTGTGCCATCTTCATGGATCTTACTATTATTGAGTTCCATAAGACTCCGTTTTAGTTCATTTGAAGAACCTCTTAGGTTGGTTCCATTGTCAGAAATTATTACGAGAGGAGTAGATCGACGTGCTATCATTCGCCTCAAAGCCATAATGGCTGAGTCAGTACTTAAACTTTCAGTCAACTCTATATGAATCGCACGTATTGTCAGACACGTAAAAATAACGCCGTATCTCTTTTGCCTTCTTCGGCCAATGGTAACCTCCATGGGGCCGAAGAAGTCGATGCCAGTGAAGGTGAAAGGTCGGCGGTTGTGCTGCAAGCGTGCAGCGGGCAGGTCGCCCATGCGCTGCGGCTGCGGGGCTGCGCGCCTGTACCGGCAAAACAAACAACGCGATGCTACGGCGCGTACAGTCGGCCGTAGTTTTATTACCCAATACTTTTGTCGTAATTCGTTTACGACCAGTTCGTGCGCACCATGATGCGCTTTTCTATGGTAATGTTCTACCAACAGTCTGCTGATCTTATGATGACCATCGAGTATAGCAGGTCTCATCGCTGACTGTTCGACACATTGAACTTTGTCAATTCGACCTTGAACTCGCAAAATACCTTCGAGGTCAATATATGGTGTCAGAGTTAACAAGCGACTAGTGGACGACAAGGGTTTGTTTTGTTTAATTTGCTCAATATCATGAGCGAAAGAGTCTTGTTGACACTTCATAAGCAGTATCTTTTCTGCGTCATTCAATAGTTCAACATTCAGTTGAGCGTCAATACGTCGACATCGTTTTATAAACAATAAAACTCGAGCGGTAACTCGAACGAGCCGTATCCAAGATGAGAAGTCATCTTCATTAGGTAAGGAGTGTTCAATGACGTGTGACGTCATCACATTGATGCTCCTTGTTTCACAGACCGCGTCTTGTGATATCTTGTTTGGTTTGAGGTCCTTAGGCCAAGTGTCCTCAGGCTGCCGTAAGAATCCAGGTCCTTGAAACCAAACACTTTCATACAAAAGTGGTGGTGAATCTTCCTTGGTTGATATATCGGCCACATTTAATTTACTCGGGACATATCGCCATTCCGACGTCATGGTTAGTTCATCAATTTCACCGAGTCGATGAGCCACAAAAGGTTTATAACTCCTAGGGTCACTACGTATCCACTGTAGGACTGTATGTGAGTCAGTCCAGAAGTAGCGCTTATCAGGTTTTAAATGTTTATGTTCTCGTTGAATCGCATCAGCAAGGCGTGAAGCTATCAGTGCGCCTTGCAGTTCCAGGCGCGGAACTGATATAGGGCGGAGTGGAGTCACTCTGCTCTTCGCGGCTACAAAACACACAAGAACGTTTCCGTCACAGCGGATCAAACGCAAAAAAATTATCGTAGAGTAAGATTTCATGGAAGCGTCAGAAAATATATGCATCTCTTTATTTATGACTGTGTTCATATCTAGTGAAGTACCTACAGTAGCTGGGTAACAATGCGTCCAAGTACCAGCATTTAAATACCAACGAGGTATTCGTAGTAACTCTAATTGCTTGAGTTCATCGAGCCACTTTACCCATTTGATGTGCTCGGCAGGTTGAATCTGGCATTTCCAGTCAACATTAGATCTGTGTACGTCTTGTAAAATAATTTTACTTTTTATCAGAAACGGTGATAAGAAGCCATGAATGTCATAAATTGACATAATAATGCTAAGCATTTTAGCTTTCGTTGGAGGTACAGTTCCGTCTAAAATATCTTTAGGAATCCGAGTCAAGTTAATCCTAAAACCAAATGAGTCATCCGCGGGATGCCAAATCAAACCTAAAGTGCGCTCAGCCGTATTGTCTAAACCATCTTTAAATTGTATAGCTGTGTGCGCTAACGCGTCCGTAGGTATAGAACTTAAAACCTCTTTATTATTACTCGACCAACCTCTTATCTCGAATCCACCTTTCTTATGTATCAAAGTTATATCATGCACTAACTTAATAGCTGTACTTTCGTCACAAGTTGAGTACAAACAATCATCCATGTAATGATTATTTATAATGACGTCAATAGCCTCAGAGTTAATGTCTTCATATTTGAGCGCGTTCTTATTTTTAATGTACTGCGCAATAAAAGGTGAGCATGTCGCACCGAATATTAAACTTTGCATTACACAAATTTTAACTGGGCTATCTGTCGATTCTTGCCATAAGAATCTGAGAACATGCTGATCTTCAGAACGTATCTTGATACGTAAAAACATATCACGGATGTCGCCTATTATTACTATCGGATTTTCACGAAATCTAAGCATAATTCCGAGTAATGAATTGTACAAGTCAGGTCCGGTTAATAAATAGTGGTTCAGGTTTACGTCATTAACTTTTGATGCAGCGTCCCAGACTAGGCGTAACTTTCCAGGCTTATTGGGATTAAGTACTCCAAAATGTGGGAGGTACCAACAATTATCAGCTGAGCGTTCATCTTCGTTCAGTTCGCGAGCGTAACCATTATTAAATAACTTATCCATTTCCAGCTTATACCTAACAGCGTAATCGTTATCTCTCTGAAACTTACGTAACAATACCTGGTGACGAGAATAGGCATTAAAATAAGAGTCAGGCATTTTAAAATCATCCTTTCTAAAGGGCAAACCTACTTCCCATTGTGTACCTACTTGACGTGAAGTTTTATCTAAAACATCAATAGCTCTAACGTGATCCTTATTCTCACGATATAAGGTCAAAATTCCTACCGAATCAAGATCAAAAGAATTTTTAATTAAAGAATTCAGTTCACTAATTTCATGCTTATCATCACTATCAGAAGAGCGAGCGAGATGGAAAACATTAAGTTCACTTACCGAGGAGTGAGTACGACCTTTGTGGTAGCCATGGATGGTCCATCCCAACCTGCAACGTGACGCATACAAGGAGTTCCTGTCTCCGTGAACAATCTCCAGTGGGGCTATAAGGAAATAATTATCTTCGCCTAACAGTATACGGGGCACTACACTATGTGCACAAACCAAAGGCTTTATATGAGCTAAGTGTGAACAGTCAACTTTGTTTACAACTGACATATTTTGAGCACTCAATTTTAACTTATCACATTTACGCAAGTTAATGTCATAGAAAGTATTGTCTTGTCCAGATATTTGAGCCTTCACTTTCGGCACTTCCGACTGATAAACCTCTAAGCCGAACGCGTCAGTAAACTTAATAGCACACGGATTTTCACTTTTTAAGCCTAAGCTTTCCGATAAGTCCGAATCAATCATAGACAATGCGGCGCCTTCATCTAAAAGCGCGTAGGTATTTATGATACCTTTAGGTCCGCGTAATTGCACGGCAATCACTTTTAGTAGTGCAAATTCCTCCGTCGTAGAACTCGTAGAAGACTTCGCGACGTCATCACCTCGAGCGACGTGCGTTATCGATGCGTCGGGCGTAGGTAAAACCGGTTCCGGGCCATCGTGGCTTGTCATATATGCTGATTGTGACGTCATCGTAGGTTTCGTCCAGTGCAGTAAACGGTGATGTGCCATACCACAGTTTTCGATGTCACACACAGGCGCAGGACACAAATTACTGTTGTGTTTAGTTGTTGTTATACAACAATAGCATAATCCCTGCCCTTTGACAAACCTCCATTTGTCTCTTCGCATCGCACGTTTGAATATACGACAGTCAGGCAAATTATGATATCCCTTCTCACAAAATAGACATTTCTTGTCATCGGCGACTGCAGAAGTGTAAACAGAGCGATATCGAAACTTATCATCAGTTCGCTTGCCTTCGGTGTCGATTGGCTTCTTGTATTCTCGTGGCTGAGTACATCCCACGACTGATAACATCTCTGCCTCAACCTTCAAAAATTTAGCTAGTAATTCTAGCTTCGATCTGCCATCGCGTATAAGATTGTAGGCAAAATCTGTCCATTTTCCTATCAATGTGCTCGGCATTTTAGAAACAACCGCTGCAGCGAGCTCTGGGCTTCGTAAGTAATCATGCTGATCTAGTGCGCGTATTGTTGCCACGCAATTATTGACCTTAACAGCCAAGTTAGTCAATTCATGTTGATAATAGTTAGGTAACGATGGTAATTTCTTCAACTGCATCGTTATATTCTGAATAATAATATCAGCTCGACCAAATCTTAATTCGAGAGCTTCCATCACTGCCGACGGCGGCGTGTTGCCAATCATCAAGTCAGTGACAGCTTCTTTAGCCTCACCTCGTAATGCTCGGCGGAGTCTCCATAAGTTTTCCGAGTCACTAAATCTGCACACACGAGATGAGTCATCGTATGCACTTTTAAAATGTAGCCACTCAATGCAGTCACCACTAAATAAAGGTAGTTCGCGCGGTGTAGCGAGTCGGCTGAGCAGTCGATCTTCGTGCTGGGTTGAAGTCTGCTTCATCATATCTCTCAGCGTATGAGCTAGCTCTTGAATGCTATCATTATGGGGCTGAACAGGTGAACAGTTACGCTCCAGCCACTTCTCCACATCTTTATGTGTCCGTTCTTCCAATAGTGATTTGGAACAGTTCGTGCCATGGTCTTCATCAGGAGCAACATCAGTGTCGACGATTTTTGCGTCATCAGCGTCGACTTTGGCAAGGTTAGCTTGTAACTTCATGTCAATTAACTCCATCTGAATCTTGGCTTTTGCTTCGGCTGCTTGCAATTCAAGCTGTTTACGTCGTGCTTCCGAAGATGTAGAAGTTTTCTTCGTACATACGGTTATTCTCGAAGTACTCATTGATTGCTGCGCAGTACCACGCTGTGACCGTTTGTGGGGCGGCACTGGCGTCGCTGTATATTCTTGTTCCCGTGACGTCATGGGACAATCGCTGCCATGGGGAAGAATCCGTTCGTCGAACATCACAGGTGCACTATCCAACGTGTGAGATTTCATAAGTTCTTGTCGCTGACGTCGCGTTAGTACCTGCGGCTTTGGCGTTTCCGCCATTACACTACGAGTACACTAAACTTGTAACTTGTTCATTTATCCGAGCTCGAAGACCAGATTATTAACGATAAATAAAAGGCCCAAGTTTAGTACGACAATAAATTGGAGAGTGCGAGTTCGGCGGCTTCGAAAATACTATTATTACAAAATAAAAGTTAGAATATCAAGCGGCTAGCTCCGTTCGTGTGTGCTACCGACATTGCACCAATAAAAAAAAATATTTTACGCGCACCCTCCAAATGCAACTTTATTTGTTTTAAGCGGCACAGATAACAAAATACGGTTTGGAAAACAGTTTGAAAAATTAACAAAAGTATCTTATAGTTTTAAATATTATACCACAGATTACATAGAAAAGTAGTAGTTTTTTTTAACAATAAAAACAAAAAATTGGTATATATTGCACTTGTGACGTGCGTCGCCTACAACTATTGTTAGTTTGGTCAAAATTTATTACTAAGTTTGGGTTGAAATCTGGAATTTTGTGAAAAAAAACAGTTTTTTTTAATCAAAAATGGAATAACTCCGAGAATAATAAAAATCGCGGAACATACATGGGGGTTATTCGGGTGCGCATGGGTGTGCTCTGCCTCAGCACTTCCGCTTATCATGACTTCCTGGGACAGCCTGTATATCCATTCAACTATGAACCGAAGTGAAATTATGTGCTACATCTGTGTTTTATTTCTGTGTTCGTTTTTGTGTATTGTTTATTTTCTTCATATAGGAAGATAAATTCTACTATGTTAAGTATCCACGCTGTACAATAAGCAATTTTAGTGATAATAACTTTTATAAAAATGCATTTACATGTGTTGTTTACTTAATAATAATTAATTTACTTGTCGAAGTATTGTTTTTGATCGCTAGTTAGGCTTTTTTTTATTAATAATATAAGTGGCAACGCTACTCCCTAAAAATAAACAAATGAACGAATGTTTAAATGGGCAAGTAGTTGCTGTTCAGCTGGGTTGGCCGCATTTGGTACACTACGCTTGGTCTTCTTGTCGACCATACCGCAATGGCAGATGGAATTCATCATTGCTTGCGTGACTTGCGTCCTACAGGTTAACCTACGGAGTCGAAACGTGAACACTCACAGTGAGACTGGTCCGTAAATTAAAAGTCGCTAGGATAGATAAAGCTATGCCCTGAGAGCTATGTTCTGAGAGCTATGTTCTGTTTATCTAAAGGACGTAATACGAAATGAGATGATCTGCCAGAGAACCAAGGTGACGTCATAGCTCAAAGGATTAGCAAGCTGAAGTGGCAATGGGCCGGTAACATAACTCTAAGAAACGTTAACCGTTTAAGCCACGTTTAGGCAAACGTAGTGAGACCGCCGTCCAGATGGAGTGACGAGTTGCAATTGGCGAGGAGAGCCGAAAAGTGGCATTCACCAGAAGAGGCCTACGTCCAGCAGTGGATGAATACGACCTGATGATTTTGAAGATGATTATAATGTCGATGATAATTGATGTCGTTTTTACTAGCGTGTTACAAAGACGTCAAAGTAAAGATAACATAATACATACATCATTGTTTATGCATATTTAGTATTAGTTTTCCCGTCCGCGAGTTCGTATACGCGGACTACTGGTAATCGCGAAAAAAAGCATCCTATGTTCTTCTAGGATATTAAAAACCAATGCAAAAGTAGGCGTAGCACTATTGCTTTTGATATTTTTTGACAGACTTGTTATTTCGTTTCCATGGCAACCACAGACCATTATGTAATGGCAACCGTTCCTTACAGTGAGTACTCAACATTTTCCAGTTTTCACGTGGAAACTTACAATTTTCCGGAATAAAAAGTATTCTTTTTTTATTCCAGGGTATAAGCTATCTCCATTCTAAATTTCATCAAAATCCGTCTAGTCCTTATCTCGTGAAAGCTCCCCAAACAAACAGACAACATTTCACATGATATTGGTATGGATAATTATGAATATTCAACGGTCCATCACTAGAATTACAAACAAGCACAAATTAAAAATTTAAATAACCCCCCCGACTTCGCGCCCAGGAAGCATCTTGATCACATTAGTTTTCAAAAATAAAAGTAGTTCCTTTCGTTTGAGAGCCACGGTCATCACATCAGCTTTCGAACAGAAAAAACCGCATCCAAATCGGTCCATTCATTTGGGAGCTACGATGCCACACACACATTCACACACACACACACTCATACACAGTGTATCACATCTAAGGGTTCAGCCCCCCGATTCAGAATTCGCATTGTAAATGCAAAAACAGCTTATTTATAGACGTAGCTCAGCTTAGAAATGGGTCTATAATTCTTCAAGAGGGTTTTATCACCTTTCTTAAAGAACAAAACCACTACGCCCCTGTGCCACGCCTCTGGCGTAGTATCCTCGAGGATGACGGAGTTAAACAGCTTCTGAAGGACTTTAAGTACCAATGTTCCACCCACCTTCGGTAGCTCTGTCGTTATTCCGTCCTCCCCTGGTGCCTTGTTGCTCTTAAGCTGTTTGAGAGCCATTCTGATCTCGTATAGGCTGACGTCCGGGATATCTTCGGTATAATGTCGGGTCAAACGGGCTCTTGCATCGCTAGTCGTGCTAGGAGGACTACGCCATGAGGTGTATAATTGTCCATAGGACTTCTCGAGCTCACTCAATATCTCTGGCTTCGACGAAACGTTGCTGCCATTGTCGGTTTTCAGCTTCGTCAAAGGCTTTGCCCATTAGATAGATCTCTTGCGAACACTTTGGAGCCCTTGTTCCGCTCTATTGCGTTCTTAATACAAGTAGTATTATAGGAACGCAAATCGTGTCGCATTGACTTGGAGATCTGTTCATTAAGCAAGCTGTAACTCGACATAGCCGCTGAAGACTGCAGCCTAATCTCGCCCCGTTCTGCCATAAGTTTGAGTGTATGCTCAGAGTTTCTGTGTTCTTTTTTGCGGGGGGTCTTAAAGAACTCCGACCCGATCGCGTGAACAATTTACACCAGCCCGTTGTTTAGTTCGTCCACTGTATCGCATTTGGTAAGGATTTGGAAGCGATTTTGGAGCTCCAACTTAAAGCTCTCGGGGTTTTGGATTCGGGCAGGACTTGGGTGGATTTAAAACTTGGTTTTATTTATATATTCTTGATGAAATGTCCTCGACATCAGACCCGGCAAAATCTCTTAATTTGTTTTTCTCAGAGTATTTTTAGCTAAACTCGATAGCCTTCATCATCGTTGTAACCAATAAGCATATATTTTTTGACTTTCCTGTTCAATTTCACGCCAACCAATACTAGTGGCTCTGCGAGCTGTAGACCTCACGAGCACAAACTTTTTAGCAAACAATATAGCAGTGCACAGTAGTGCCATCTTATTGTAAAACTAACATTAATAACCAAGGTGCTCCATCAATCACTACCTAGTAGGTAAAGGGCTGATTCCACTGGTAGAAACCTAACAGTGAGCAATTTACAATGACCTCTTCTGCTCATCACGCAAAAGATAGATAGATAGATAGATAACTCTTTATTGTACACCACATAGAACAAAATTACAAAAATAACTAAAACATTTATACAAAATATATGGGACAATGGGCGGTCTTATCGCTAAAAAGCGATATCAAAAAAAGTAAAAAATTATATATATATACACATATTTTTTTTTAATATATAAAAGTATATGTCGCCGCGAAGTTTCTTCAATCAAGCCAATATGAAGATTTATCTGATTATAATTATGAACTGATTCAGCTTACTATATTATCTCTAAAATCGTAGAATCTTATTTAAACATCAAGTTAAGTAATGGTTTTGGTGAATACTTCAATTATTATCTAAATGATTCTTTAATTTGACTTCAAATTGTGATGGTGTTCCGAAGTAAGTTTATTAATGACCAGCCAATGCTTTTCTGGGCTTTGATTGCTTGTTAATAAGCTTTGATAAATTGTAAATTAATTTAGAAGTGGATTTGTAAATAGTTATTATCATTATTGCTGATTTATTAGTAAATTCAAGTGCTTGTGACGCCATCTGTTCCGACTTTTGCTTGGAGCTGAGTGGCGGGAACATGGCGGCGCGCAGGCGCTTGAAAACTGAGCGGAGAGCTCACTTTGCGTTGGATTTTCGAGCTGAATAATTTGTAAGTCGAACCCTTGTAAATATTTAATAAAAATGGCTTGTTTTAACTAGTTATCCATTCGTTTTCATTTAAAGTAAATCTTAGTGGGTTTTTAAAAGTAAATTTCATGATAGTCTTTCAAGTAGTTAGAAACAAGTAGTGACGATAGACAAGTGGTCTCAAATGCAGAACCGAGGGCCCCTAAGGTCAGCGGTTCTGCGCTTATTAAAAATATAACCTTATCTTCTTCTTCGATATATATATAGTTTGGATATCTCAAAAGATCCTCATCATATCATTTTTTTATGAGGCCAAATTAAAGTTAGTACTTTTTTAAATAAAAAAAACCATCGCTGTCGGATCTAATAAGGCAGAGATATTCAGAAGCCCTCTTTTTGGGAGAAATACCCCCCCCCCCCACCCCCCTCCAATCAAAAAATCCCTGGAGACAAAAAAAAACTTAAAACGTTGCGGGACATGGCCGTGTCACGTGTCAACGCGCAGCGAGCGTCGACCTTGCGTGACTTCGTGTTTCTCGACAGTCAGCCGACGTCATTTTGGTAGTGAGCACGCGTGTCGCTCCACGACTATCGCGCGACTATCTGGTATATGGACGAGTAAAATGTCGGTCGACATTGTCGCTGGACTGTCGCACGTAAATATCCCGCGACTGCTTGCGACATGTCTATCGACTTTGTCCCTTAGTGAATACATGGCTTTAAGCCCCGTTTTCACTAGGCAACATTTGTCCTGCGACCTTGTCACCTGACACGAATTCTACGTATGGTCACAGAATAAATAATAGTACAAGTACAGAAGGCTGAGTAAATTCATTTAAATAAATAGCGACTCTCGCTACAACGCTATAAAGTGCAATTTAACTCGCACGGCACTGCAAGCGTTCAATTATATTTACCTAGAAGGCGCTCGCCCACCGCGTGCAGGCTAGAATGCACCGTATCACAACGCGCGAGAACTTCCATTGCTCTAAACGTTTCAGAATCGCTCTGTCCCTTTTTCGCTCGGTAGGGTTGTATTAAGATATGACTAGGTACTTGTACTACTAATTATTCTGTGATATGTAATGACTTTGATATTGTAACAGAATAAATAAGTAATAATGTATTATGTTATTACTTATTATAAATTAAAATAGTTCTATTACATACAATGACATTTTTATCAGAATAGACAGACTACCTCATTTTTACTACCTACCTATACCGTTTTCAGAACGCCGATAAGTTTAGTGAGATACCTACCTACGTGTCGTTGGTTGATTATGATTATATCCTATAGGTATTGCACTTTCATGAATAAAGGTGCCTGTCTGAATTCCATGCTTTTTAATGAGTGAAAAATAAATTGCTACCTACGTAATAAAAGGTATTAAAAGTATGTAGGCTACTTACTAAGTCAGCACAGTAATTCATTTTCCGATCAACAATACCTACTATAATCAATTATTAACTTACGTTGATCGATTTAATAAACGACTTTATTTCTGCGCGGAAAAACCTTAAATATGCGTAGCTTTGGTATGGAATACAAATGAAATAACATAAAACTATAGGAACCTACGTAATAAAAAAATATCAATATCTAACTACATAACTAGGACCTATTATAGGTATTACAATTTATTACCTTTCAATATCCTTTGAAAGCGTAAAGAATGACAATTCGTCATTTCTATCACTATTCAAACAGCCGAATCCTATGCAGTACTTTCTAGCTTTCTTCTTGGTACTCATAATTAAAACACGAATAAAGTTTGTCAATAACTTTACGTAACTAGGTGCTCTATCGCTAAGTACAAGGCGCGCGACTCATCGAGCGCACGCTTGACACTCGACTGAACGGATCCGAATATTGGGTCCTTGAATTTATTTGTACTTGTTGCGGAGTGCGAACGCCCTGGTATGGTGCGACGTTGCGCGGGTCATCGCCCGACATCGCAGGCGACATCTACGGGTCGCGGAACATGTCGCGTGTCAACGCTCGATAGCGTCGACCTTGCGCGAGTTCGTATTCCTCGACAGCCGCCCGACGGCATTTGGGTAGTGAGGACGTGTGTCACTGTGTTCAGAAACTATCAGTGACTATGGCAGTAGTGTGGACCAACGAAACTGTATCGGGTGATCTCTCGACCACAACTTGGGTATAATGTGGACGAGCAAAATGTCAGTCGACATTTTCGCCGGACAGTCGCATGTAAATGTCCCGTGACTGCTCTCGATATGTCTCTCGACTTTGTCCCCTAGTGAATACATGACTTTATGTGCACGTGATAGTGACAATCTGATTGCAATTAATATCGGTTATAGCACTGCACTTAGACTATATTTTGTTTAAGATAGGTATAACGTATAAGGCACTACAGCTATATAAGGAATTGCTCCGCCCGCGCCACACAGTGGGCTGAAGTTTTTTGTGGAATTAGTGATGAATAAAAAATTACTTTACTTTTCAAATTGTATGTTGATACTAGCGTATTCTACTCATTACGGAGATGATTTATTACTAATGTTATTTTCTTTCTAACACTTATATTTTAGCCAATAAACGCTATTGTTTATTTTTTTGTATGGAGAAAAATACTTTTAGTACGTTTATTCAAAAGTCTTAAAAAGTCTTAACATTAGGATTTAGGATACTTATAGTCTGTATGTTTAGCTTTCACCATACTCAAGGAGTGGCCTCGCAAATGCACGCAACTGATCCAATTTTCTGACAAATTTAATTGTGAAGCCGAGTCCATACATTTTGTTAAGAAACATAATGTGTTAATGATATTTTAAAGAATTTCATATAAAATCTCTAATAATTTGCTTCAGAGAATCAGAAAAGCATTGATCACGAATTTGATTTGTTAATTCACACACTAATTACCTACGAGGCGGTTGAATACTGCAGCTGCGTGGGATTCCTGGAATTGCGGCTCAAAGGGTTGCTATGCAAAAATATAAAAAAGGATAGCAAAAATTGCAACCACCGACCAATCACAATGCCCCAGCACATGGAGTACCATAAACATACACAATAATTGTTCTGAGTACAACACAAATTAGTAATTTAGTCTATCGCCATTCTTGGTTAGAGACAGTGATTTTTTGAGATTGGAGCGATTTATTCATTCATCTTGAATTAGGTCGTTTTTCGTGACGTGTTTGTGGTGTTGGTTGCAATGGAGCGTTTTGCAACAAATTTAGACTTTTTTGTTCTTCTGAAAAACAGTGGAAGCTTAAACAACCATGATATGTTGTACAATGCCATAAGTGCAATGTTAACAATTACGTTAAGTAAAAACAATCAGTTTTGAAAAAATATTGCAGAAAGTACTGTTTTAATCTTCATAAACGGCTCAAAAGTGGCTCACAATTTGTCAATTTTCGGAAACATCACAGTGGGTGGTTGGAGTCGGAGATTAGGTGGCCGGATTGTGTGAAAACTGTCTTACCTATAGAAATAAGTTCCATTCCAAGCACATCGAAAGAAAGTACCTACTCACCTATTAAGACTTCAGTTGGAACTTCAACAATTCATGTAAGTCCACGAAAACCTTTTACTGATCTTGGGCCTAAGAAAAAGCGAGCAGAACAAATCAGTGATCATCATAACTCACAAGAATTAGCATTTGCAACCTCATTAAGATTAAAAGCTAATGGAAACAAAGATGTTGCGACAATTTTGGAGTACCTATTAGATAATCCGCACGATGTTGAAAGAATTAAAAATATCGTTTTCCAAAAAACAGCTACGAAGCAAACATCGACTGGTAGTATTATGTCCCCGGAGAAGTCTCTAGGTAGTTTGCTATTTTTGAAGCTCACAAAATGGCAGTATAATACCATGAGGACAATTGCCATATAAGAAGGTGTAAATTTATATTCTTCGTATTATTCAATACAGCAGGCGAAATAAGAATACTACCCACCAAAAGCAGCTCTAGATATATCTGAGATGGGAGCGCAAATACATTTACAGGCTCTCTTAGATCACACAAGTCAACGGATTTTGAAGGGTATGAATATCAAGAATATAGGAGACCTGAAACTAATAAGCAAATGGGGCTTTGATGGGGCATCAAACCAAAGCAACTACAAACAAGTTGTCACTGAAAATGAAGATGACTCAACTATTTTTATGGCCAGTTTGGTACCCATTAAACTAGTGCATGGCGAAAATATTTTATGGGATAAAACGAGATACCGAACTCTACTTATTTTTGTTGCCCAATTTCCTTTGAATTCAATAAAGAAACCAAATTTAATATCATAAGTGAAATGGGGGAAATCATTGAGAAGAAACAATGTGACACGAACATTAATAAATATGGACTCTCATCTCTCCATGCATGGATTCGATTCATGGAATGCATTGTACATATTCCTTATAGGCAAAAATTCGAGAAACGTACGCCAACTGGAAATGATAAGAAAACTAAGGAATAAAGAAAAACAAAAATTCAAGATAAATTCAGAAGTAAAACAGGATTATTGATTGATGTTGTGAAACAAAGTCATGGCACTACAAATGATGGCAGCACTGCACGGAGATTATTCGCTGATCCCAAAACGACAGCATTAATTACAAAAGTGGATGAACGGCTTATTCACAGATTTTCAGTGATATTACAGGCAATATCATCAGGGCAACTCATTGACATACAAAAATTCAAAGAGTATGCAAAAGAAACTTGGAGATTATATGTAAATTTTTATCCTTGGTACTTCATGCCACCAAGCGTGCATAAAATTCTGGTCCATGGAGGTGATATAATTGAACATTGTGGAATTACAGCAATTGGAAAATTATCTGAAGAAGCTTCCGAGTCGAGGAATAAAGATTTCAGAACATTTTGCCTCCATCACTCAAGAAAATTTTGCAGGACAGCAACCAACGAAGACATTCTGCATAATTTATTATTAACATCTGATCCATATTTGTCGAAACATAGACCTAAATTAAACAGAGGTCACCAGATTTTGACAAGTGATGCTCGTAGCCTATTACGTCAAGATGAAGAGCCAGATAAAGAAAATTTCGAGTTCATAGACATCGACACCATGACAGAATTCAATACCTCATCATCTGAAGAAGAAGAATAATAAATAAAAACAACAATTATTTGTAAGAATATAATTGTGCTTCTTACCTGAGTGGATGGGGACTGGGGATACCACTATAAAAAAAGCGCCTAGTATTCAACCTCCTAGGTGGTGTGGAATAGAGTACATAGTCAATTTTCTAGAAATCTTTAAAAATGTCTACGACCAACTTATGTTACAGAACAAAATGTATGGAATGAACTACACTATTAAGTTGGTCACGGTTTGGCTCGGTTGCGAGCATTTGCGAGGCCACTCCTTGGATATGGTGAAAGCTAAACATACAGACTATTAGAATCCTCAATCCATATGTTAAGACTTTTGAATAATATTACCAAATGTATTTTTCTCCATACAAAAAATAAACAATAGCGTTTATTGGCGAAAATATAAGTATTAGAAAAAAAAAACATTAGAAAAAAATCATCTCCGTAATTAGTAGAATATGCTAGTATCAACATACAATTTGAAAAGTAAAGTTATTTTTTATTCATCACTAATTCCACAAAAACTCGGTTTCAGCCCACTGTGCGCCGCACCGCCCACCAATGTAATTTATAAATGTCACTGTATTTTTTATGCAAAATGAATGGTGATCGAAAACCAAAGATTTTGTATTACACAAGCGTACGTCGAAAACATATCTTCGAAGTTCTTGCTCCTCGAATAAACGTCACACAGACTTTGACAGTTGGTTAATGTAATGACAGATGATCATTCGTGACATTGAAAATTGCATTGCATTTGACAGTTGACAGTCAATTTGCCACAAAGAAATGAAAAGAGAATGAATATGTATTCCCGACTTCATTTATTTATTTATTTACATTTTAATATCAACTCAACCCATCAATAAATCCGACAGTTTTATAAATTTTCAGTTATTTTGTAGATATTTTATTACATATCTGCACTACTGTGATTTTAATACAAAGGAATTTTGGAAGTGTGTGATCGTGAGTTTCATTCTGTTTTGTGTTTTCATTACATTTCTACAATAGTACCAGACTTAATGTGCCCTAAATAGAGGTCAATAGCAGCAAAGAACACCCAAGATACCGTGTAAGTCCTCAAATGTGAAAATTTAGTGATAAATCCGCACATAACATAACTATTTGTAATGATGTCATTCAAACACAAAAGCAAAGTTTTTTAAAGTGGGTAGTCACTTTCACCTACAATGGCTAGAAATTTGAACTGTTTACATTGTATTGAAGTGCTTAGATGAAGACAAGCAACTAAAAGAAGAATTATAATGCATGTACTTAAAAAAGTGCTAGCTTTTGGTTATGTAAGTTTGTTTATAATTATCAACCCTTAAAATGTTTTAGTGCCTTGAATAATCAACTGATATAATATTAAATATTTCTGTCTGTAGATGAGACTAAATTCAAAAGACGTCATGATAAACCAATGAACTAAAATAACAACTGTATCCAATGACTGTGATTACAATTTACTGTAAATAAAATGTAACGCCCCTTTGAATTATCTCTAGAAGTTAAGCAGGCCTGATATTATTACTGCAGATTGTTCCATGTGTTATTAATGCATCAAACATCTGTGTTATGTTTACGTGTTTAATGCTTTTAATCTATTATACATAATACTAGCTGTACCTGCGGCTTTGCACACATGTCCATTTCTCTACATTATTAGAACTCTATTACTGTTCCAAGACCTAAAATACCAATATACCAACACTTAAACAAAATTCCTTCAGCTGTCAAAAAGTTTTTATCGATTGCTCAACTTCTGCTCATTGGATTGAGATATTAAGTACACTAGTTTTTAAGTCAAACCTTAAGCTATCCAAAAGTGAAAACTGCATTGCAATCGGTCCTGGAGTTTTTACGTGTTGTGTGAACAGACTAACAGACAGACATGAATTTTAAAAACGCTTTATTCTCTTTCAGTAGCTTATTTTCAGTAGTTTTAAAAAAATATATATAATAATAATAATATATTCGGGACATTTCCACACCAATTACCTAGCCCCAAACTAGGATACCCTGTACTACGGACACTTTATAAAGGATAAACATACATAGATAAGATAATTACATCTATTGTAACTTTTAAACTTTCGCGATTGGAACACATAGTTATTTGATTAAGTCCTATTTAAATATAGAATTACATCCATGACTCGGAAACAAACATTTCTGCTCATCACACAAATGAGTGGACCTTGCAGGATTCGAACCTGCAAGAGTTTGATTTTGTACCTAGGATCTCTAACCACTAGACCAACCGGTCGTCAATATCTTCCTTTTACAGATTTTTTGGTACTTACTGCTTTATTATATGTATAGATGCCCTTCACGGGCAGAATAATAAAAACTGACTGACAGACAACGCCTAGCATAAACTGGTGGACCTAGGTATATGAAATTTGGAGGAATATTCCTTGAGTAGCAGGGCAGGGCATTCCACTCCTTTGTAGTTCTTATAATAAATGAAGAAGCGTAACGCTTCGTTCTTGTGTGAGGTATTTCGACCATGAAAGGGTGGCGCTTTGCTGATTGTCTAGTCGTACGGTGATGGAAAGGTGATGGGGGAATCAAGTTGTGCAGTTCTTGTGCACTCTCTCCATAGTGCAATCTGTAGAATACCGCCAGGCTTCCTACCTCACGTCGATGCGCCAGACTTTGAAGCTTACTCTTTACCAAAGTGTCTCTCAATTGAATCCAAAGACTCGAGCTGATACTTGGCAGAACCGTCCCAGAGGTGGCTGCAGTACTCCATAAAAGATCGGACCTGTGCTTGATAAAGATTCAAAAGCTGTCCCGATGTGAAGTGCCGCCTAACCTTAGACAAAATACCAAGTTTTTTTGCAGCTACCTTGGCTTTGGATTCAATATAAGACCCAATATTCAGGTTTGATGTGAGTTCGACACCCAAAAGCTCCAAATGGTTGCCTATTGGTATTGCTATTAAATGTGCTATAACTAGGTATATTAATACATTTAAACTACATTTTACATTCTAACCTAAAGTAATGTATACTACCAGCCCATTGCTAGGTACCAAAGTGCAGAATTGAGAGATGCGCTGCGGAGCAGTGCATGCTGCATCAGCGCCTCGTGGCCTGCATTAAGGTCACTGGTTCATTTGAAGTATAGTGTAGGCTAGCACTTTACGTGGAGCTGCCATACATAACAAATGTACTAAAAAGCCCTTTCATTTTTATAAGACACCCCACTTGGCTCGAGAGTCTCACTTTGAAAATATTAACACCATTTCTATTGGGGTTATTAAAAAACTACATTGTATTTTTTTCTTTTTTACCCTGATATCTCAACGAGTCAACCCCTGATTTAGCTAATAAACATTTAAACATTATATTACCTCCTTTCATGAAGATCGGATCAACAGTTTGAATGTTATCATCGAACTAACATACAATATCTAAATTGATTTGAAGACCTCCTTTCACTCGGAATATAATAAATATTATATGAAAAACATACATCAAACAAGGTAATATTTTCTTTGAAACATTGTTGAATAAATGTTTGTTGATATAAATATTTTTAATTTCCATATAATTATGCTAATTTACAGAGTCCTATTATAAAAGCTGCACAAATATTTGATTGGGCATTTATTCTAATGTAAACTTTAAAGTGTATGTATACACATACATATTTAAATCAGTTCAGTGTCAAAAAAAATGTGGTAGAAATAAGTATGCTCTGTCATAGATAAATCATTATCTATGGCTCTGCCTAATAATAATGGGCATTTTGGGATCACCTTACCAATAGCAATTAGTTATGTGTAAAATAACTAGCTTAAGCTAACAAAACACGACTGCCGCCAAAAAAGAGCTTTTGCTAATAAATTATATACTGTTGGAATGTGCTTATCAAGACCTTCAATTAGATACCCATATTGTAAAATTGGAAGTTTTTTTTTAATTTGAAGGTGGAGCCATACTACCGCCACACAGAATATATATTAAAAAAATTGCCTATGTTACTCGGAGAGATGTAAGGATTCTAACGATACCCCATATGTCTAAATCTGTTCAGGCATTTAAAGTTATGGTGGAATAAAGAAACTCACATACATACATACATACATACATAGTTGCTAAAAACATTACACTCCTTGGGCAGTAGTGAAAAATAGGTAATTTGACGTATTTTTTTTCATTTTGTTGTATTGTTCTGAAAAGACTCCAACCATGTAGTGAAAGACTGGGGGAAAATACCGTACCTTGATAAGTGCCACCTCAGTGAACTGTTATAAAAATACCGTACCTTGATAAGTGCCACCTCAGTGAACTGTTATAAAAATACCGTACCTTGATAAGTGCCACCTCGGTGAACTGTTATAAAAAATTGACTGGACAATTATAAAAAAAGTGCAATATACACGCATCAGCTTAAAACTGCAAGTGTATCACAGATAATAATAGGAATAAAAATATCTCTTGTATGACATAGAAATTATTAAAATTGAAATATGTGGAGTGGTCCCAGACCCCTTGCAATTCTACCCATTTGAAATTGCATAACAACTGCAATCAGAGATCAATTAGTAATTAGTGTCAATTAGCACTTGTTATTTCGACACTTATTGCTCAATTAGCACTAATCAAGCATAAAGCATATATATCAATATAGGCTCAATATAGGCGATAGGTACCTATATTTTATTGAAGAACGCCCATTGTACCAATTTTTATGCTGTCACCAATGTTAATGTATATCTTGGTACATATCTACAACTTCACCACATTCAATAAATGCGATGTCGTTTAAGATTTCCTCATCACATTAATAATATAAATGCAAAACTCTATATCTATGTTCTTAAACACATCTAAACGGCTGAATCTATCTTGATGAAACTTTGACAACAACTTTGTCAATTAATTCATGATTTAAGAGGAAACAACGCGGGCATATCCTCGGACGCGATTAGTGCGCGGTGCGTGGTGTCCATCTAAACGCACCCTAAAATATAAGAGCCTTCTGTACACGACGACTTTTATACGTGGCGCTAACGCGCGCTTAACGCAAGGAAGTCGCGCTGTAAACGGTATGCATTCGCAGCCTTTGCACACATTAATTAATACTATTACGATTTTTCTCGCCAAAAACGCGCAAACGTGATTGCAACTGCAGGCGATCAGCGTTGGGTACGAAGCGCGCGGAAATACTCCACCCTATCACCAAATAATCTGTGGCGATTTTCGCGCGCGATTTTATCTATGCGATCACGCTGCTAAAATCAATTAAAAGAAAACGTGCTCAAAACGCGCTGATACAATTAAAATAATAATTATGTCTAGATCTGTTCAGGCATTTAAAAGTTATGGTGGAATAAAGAAACTCACATACACACATACATACATGATTGCTAAAAACATTACACTCCTTGGGCAGAAACAATTTTTTTTTTTTTTTTTATCATGAATTAATTGACAAAAATAATAATAAAATAATATTAATAATAAATAATAATTATGTAATATTTTTTTAACGTATGAGTTCGCCTAAGTACATATCTTATGTGTGCAATAAATAATTTTCTATCTATCTAGAAATGTTTTGAAACATCGCTCTTTTACGCTCTCCAAGCGAAATATCTTAAAACTAATATCAAATGCAATTTTCATTGTAAGTTGATCTAGTTATTTGTCTAGCGATTGTTCGATTCATTCTGTATTTCGTTTCAAATCATTAAATTTATCTAAAATGTACTCCCTAGTTGTAGCAAAATCAAAAATTGTTTATTGTACAAAAGATGGTAGGGTTATAAGTAACAACAGTTTGCCTTTTTCGGCCATACAGTAAACAGTACTTAAATTAACTTAGACAACTAGACAGTCTCATAAGTAACTAATACCATAATTATTTAATAAATGCGATTGTGCAAGTTTACATTTTTATACTAACCTATTTACTCATCTTTAACTAAACTTAATTTAGAAGTAATTATTCAAAGTATTCTTTTAAATTTTAAAACACCTTGAAAATGAGCCAGGCTTTCAATGTATGTTTAAATTGAGACTTCACCTGTCCAGCTCCTCCTGCACCGGACGAGCAGGAGGAGCTACAGCTAAACTTACAGCGCGCCGTCGATACAAACGCCAACAATCTGCTCTATCGCACCATTCTTATAATCCATGCGGGCATTTGTGAAATGCACGGTAAGCAACGCGTGAAAAAGTCGTCGTGTGCATAGGTTTTAATATTCGCGAAATTTGCGAACAAACTCGTTTCGGAATGTTAGTTTATATTATAATTAGCATTGTTCCTACCTGAATTAACCCTTATCATGACAATACGACTCTTGATAAGCAACGCTCATATTATTTTGTTATCATGTTTCTAGGTTCGACGCACCTATACAGTGGACATGTGTCGATAAGCAGCCGGCCGGTCGTGACCAGATTCTGATGAGGAGTTAGGAGCGAGACGTCAAGATGTCCTCGATAAGTAAGTGGCTGATCCTACTTATATAGGCGATGATTTGTGTGTGTTAGTACTCAGCGCTGAACGGATAACAAGATTTTAATACAATTTGAAATGAGAGCAAAAAAGTCACGTATTTCGGCTTTGCGTTTTATTTTTAATTTAAATACATGATGCAAATATGGCATACACGTAATGAAAGTGCATTCAGTGGACACTTTAATTTAAATACATCTTGCAAATATGGCATACACGTAATGAAAGTGCATTCAGTGGACACCTTAATTTAAATACATGTTGCAAATATGGCATACACGTAATGAAAGTGCATTCAGTGGACACTTTAATTTAAATATATGTTGCAAATATGGCATACACGTAATGAAAGTGCATTCAGTGGACACTTTAATTTAAATACATGTTGCAAATATGGCATACACGTAATGAAAGTGCATTCAGTGGACACTTTAATTTAAATACATGTTGCAAATATGGCATACACGTAATGAAAGTGCATTCAGTGGACACTTTAATTTAAATACATGTTGCAAATATGGCATACACGTAATGAAAGTGCATTCAGTGGACACTTTAATTTAAATACATGTTGCAAATATGGCATACACGTAATGAAAGTGCATTCAGTGGACACTTTAATTTAAATACATGTTGCAAATAACCCATACACGTAATGGAAGTGCATTCAGTGGACACTTTAATTTAAATACATGTTGCAAATATGGCATACACGTAATGAAAGTGCATTCAGTGGACACTTTAAGTAATGTTTTGACCTTCAAAACAATAAAAAAAACCACCGAAAATGTTTTCACAAGGTTGCGTATGTTTGATATGCCGGAAGCGTGAGAGTAAATGTAGGATTAATGCGTCAATATTTTCTTATCAAAGCAAATATTGACGCAAACATGGTAGTTTACCAATAAATTAGTATCTGCATTTCTTTGTAGTATTTGGAACCTTTTTTGATTAATCACTAAAAACGTATATGTCGTGGGCTAATCGTTGAACTGGGCCAATCGAGATCTGGCTGGGCGCACTGTTCAACATTTGCACTTCAAGTCACTTGGCTACATCGAGATATGGCTAGGCGCACTGTTCAACATTTGCCCTTCTAGTCACTTGGCTACATCGAGATATGGCTGGGCGCACTGTTCAACATTTGCCCTTCTAGTCACTTGGCTACATCGAGATATGGCTGGGCGCAATGTTTAACATTTGCCCTTCTAGTCACTTGGCTACATCGAGATATGGCTGGGCGCACTGTTCAACATTTGCCCTTCTAGTCACTTGGCTACATCGAGATATGGCTGGGCGCACTGTTCAACATTTGCCCTTCTAGTCACTTGGCTACATCGAGATATGGCTGGGCGCACTGTTCAACATTTGCCCTTCTAGTCACTTGGCTACATCGAGATATGGCTGGGCGCACTGTTCAACATTTGCCCTTCTAGTCACTTGGCTACATCGAGATATGGTTGGGCGCACTGTTCAACATTTGCCCTTCTAGTCACTTGGCTACATCGAGATATGGCTGGGCGCACTGTTCAACATTTGCCCTTCTAGTCACTTGGCTACATGGAGATATGGCTGGGCGCACTGTTCAACATTTGCCCTTCTAGTCACTTGGCTACATCGAGATATGGCTGGGCGCACTGTTCAACATTTGCCCTTCTAGTCACTTGGCTACATCGAGATATGGCTGGGCGCACTGTTCAACATTTGCCCTTCTAGTCACTTGGCTACATCGAGATATGGCTGGGCGCACTGTTCAACATTTGCCCTTCTAGTCACTTGGCTACATCGAGATATGGCTGGGCGCACTGTTCAACATTTGCCCTTCTAGTCACTTGGCTACATCGAGATATGGCTGGGCGCACTGTTCAACATTTGCCCTTCTAGTCACTTGGCTACATCGAGATATGGCTGGGCGCACTGTTCAACATTTGCCCTTCTAGTCACTTGGCTACATCGAGATATAAACTAGGTAAACAAAAACTAGGTAGGTTACTTAGGTTGAACAAGAAAACTCATAATAAACATTAGTCTGTTTTCACCCTACAGAATCGATTTGCCCAAACATAGTCGGGCAAATCTGCAAAAGTTATGCTTTGAACGATAGGGCGGTATTAAGAAATGACGGCGTATCGTGATCTGCCCGGGCAGACCTCGATCGGCCCAGTTCAACGATTAGCCCACTATATATACAACACAGAAGATCTTTAGTGTTTGGAAATTATAACATGTATTAGTATGAACGTATGAACACATAAGTGCATTGTGTAAATGGTGCCAGCTATAGTTGAAGTTAAAAGTGATACATAGACTAGTGTCAAACGGCCCGTTGTTTGCAAGTAACAATGACTGTAATCAACAATGTTGTCGCCAAGCACTACCAAGGGTAGGTAACTAAGGTTACCGTTCTAGGCGGCGCGTGCTTACCAACTACAACATCACTTATACCAGGTGAGATTGTGGTTAATCAGTTTTGGCATAGACAACAAAACATACTCTTAATTTCCTTTAATCACACTAATATTATAAAGCAGAGAAGTGTATAGCCACTGTCGTAAACAGGCCAATCAGAACGTAGAGTTCTATGAATGAATAGAAAGAAAGAAAAGAAAGAAAATACATTTATTTCTGACAACACACAACATTAAACATTATCAAAGACAAAAAATAGGAAATTAGACAAACAAACCAAAATGAATGCTGTATGTTGTCACAAACAGGTCCCGACTCAGCAAACGCAAAGGCCAAGGCCTACTAACGTCTAAGGCAATACTCTCTTATTGCGCTGAAAACTTTGTATGCGCGATGCCTCTCTCTACGCGCGATGCAGAACTCCATACATTAGAATTGACTGTCCATACAAAACGTCATAAAATGCATAAAAACGATTAGCGCCACCTATCTTTATAAGTGTGTGTGTTTGTTTGTTACTCCTTCACGCTCACACGGCTGAACGGATTCGGATGAAATTTGGTACCAGGATAGCTTGTATCCCGGATTAACACAAAGGCTATATATAGCCGATGTTATATGGGAGAGGCCGATGTTCACCAGGGAACATTTACCGGATGAAGACGAGATAAATATTCTCTCAACAACACTTATTTACATTTAGAACAAACACGAACTTAAATCTTCCATTTCATGTAGTTCGGACTAAAACCGAAAATTGTCTTCATAAGACAATTCGTCCAAGATGATTTGGAGAACTTTCGTTGCTCGGTCAAGAATAGTTCCTTTATTTAAATTCGTTGTTATTTTCTTTTTCAGACGAATGTACCGAGATGCTGGAAAAGAGCGAACGGTAAGTTCTTATCAATTTACTATTAATACAATTTTAACTTTGTCTATTGAATTAAACCCCATGTTTTTGAAATGGGGGCAGACGGTAATGCACTTATGGCTATCGTCCCCCGAATAGGGAAAAATGGGAGCAGACGGTAACTTTATTCCTCTCGACCCCCCCATTCCCTATAATTATCACCATTGGCTATGTGGTCGGATTCCAGGCCGTAGATCGTGGGTACGAATCCCAACGTTTCAAGTATATCATCATTTCTGTTCATACATGCGGGGATTAGGGGATTATATAATTAATGACAAATATGGCAATGAACCTTATTTTCAATTGGCTGTACAAACAAAACAAACAACAAACAAAACAAATATTATTATTGTTATTATTTTTGTTTGTCAGGGGGCTGCTGGTTACTCAGGTTAAATAGTTCGTACAACATAGCTTGATCGCCAAGACAGCTGCCAGAGTGATATTTGTAGGGTTGGAGTAGTGAAGGAAAAAAATATTATCGAACGATGTTGAGAAAAAAAAACGATCATATAATTATGTTTCCTCACTTATGTTCTATAATTATTCTAATTGTGACTTTTCTAATACACATACATTATCTATATCTATCTATATATGTATGTATCTATATCTATACATTTAATAAAACTATAAACAGTGAAATCTGTACTTACATGGTAGAGAATTTAGAAAGAAAAACATTTTATTTTAGTATATGAAAGTAGCAGAATCCAAAAATATCGATTTTGATGGTGTTTGCTGAACTGTGTTGAAGTTTTTATGTTTGTTTTATCAAAATCGGTTCGTCCAAAAAGGAGTTACAGTTTTTTTTATATATACTTGCGCCACAGAATAAAGAATATGGAGGTACTTCTTGAGGTTGCTCGATTTTAAGATCTCTTAATTCCTCTTGTAGGTCTGTCTCAATATGCCGTAAAATATCTTCGCTTGATGAAATCTTGACATCAGACTCGTCAATATCTCTTGTATTTTTTTTCAGAGTAATTTTACCCAAACTCAATAGCCTTCATCATCGTTGTAACCAATAACCATATCTTTTTTGGCTTTCTTGTCCAATTTCATGCGTGACGCCAACCAATACTAATGGCTCTGCGAGCTATGGACCTCGCGAGCACAAACTTTTTTGCAAACAATCTAGCAGTGCACAGTAGCGCCATCTAGTTACCTTATTGTAAAACTAACATTAATAACCAAGGTGCTCCATCAATACCTACCTACCTAGTAGGTAAAGGGCTGATTCCAGTGGTGGAAATCTAAAAGTGAGCAATTTATTTGAGGTACTATTCTGATGCGTGATGCGTATTGCGTGTTGCCAGTGATGACATACGGCACTGAGACGTGGTCGCTAACTATTGGTCTCAGAAATGAGGAAATCCGTAGAAGAACGAAGGTTTCCGACATAGCTCTCAGAGTTTGCAAGTTGAAGTGGCAATGGGCAGGGCATATAGTTCGCAGAACCGACAACCGCTGGGGAATAAAGGTTCTCGAATGGCGACCACGAACAAGCAAGCGAAGTGTGGGGAGTCCCCCCACACGATGGACCGACGGCATTCTAGCCATCGCAGGAAGTCGGTGGATGGAGGTGGCACAAGATCGCTCGTCATGGCGCTCTTTGGGGGAGGCCTATGTTCAGCACTTCTAAAGGCTGACATGATGATGATGATGACGACTATTCTGATCATCACGCCGAAGATCCTCATCAGATCTTCACCAATTTTTTATGAGACCAACTTAAATTTACTTCCTTTACCTTTCAAATAAAAAACCCATCGAAATCGGATCTAATTAGGCGGAGATATTCAGTGGCCCCCTTTTTTCCCCCTTTCTGCGGGAAATACCCCTAGTAAGGTCGGTTGGTCTCGTGTCTAGTGACCCTAGAAAATCAAACGGTCGCGGGTTCGAATCCTGCAAGGTGCAATCATTTGTGTGATGAGCAGAAATGTTTGTTTTCGAGTCATGGATGTGATATTCGTATTTATGTATGTTTATCCGTTTACTAGTGCCCATATTACAGGTATCCTACAACATAAGGTACATAGGTAGTCAACACAACCTGTCTATCTATATAATACCTAACTGTACCAAAATGTGATCAATATTTTAATTTACTGTTTCAATTTGTTCTGTTATATTTATGTATTTTGTTAGTTTAATTTTTAATTTGATTTTAATTTGTTTTTTTTTGTTATTTCACAATGTGAAAATGTAATGGTTTTTCTGTGTAATATTTTCTATTTAATAAATGATTATCTTATCTTATCCTAGTTTGGGGCTAGGTTAATTGGTGTGGAATTGTCCCGAATATATTTATCTATTTATAGAGATTTTTAGTCGTCCAATCAAAAATTCCCCACGACTAAAAAATTCTAAAAATTAGTTTAACCTGTATACCAAGTTTCGTCTAGATCGGTGGAGAAATGCGATCTATAGAGGAGAACAGCCGGACAGACATCCGCAGATACGAAATATTTTTTCCCAAGCTGAATAGGAGATGCTTCACTCGCGCTTCGTGCTCGCTCGGTCATTTAAATATATATCCAAAGAAATCGTTGATTTATTTAGTTAGAAACATCCACACCAATATATAAAAGTGAAAACGTACAACTGTCAATTTTGAAAGGTCCCTCTTTGTAATCCAATGGATCGATGAACATCATAACATATTAGGTATTCATCATAACATCATAACATATTAGGTATTCATAAACGATGGTAGATAAGTATCTACCATCGTTTATGAATACCTAATATGTTATGATGTTCATCGATCCATTGGATTACAAAGAGGGACCTTTCAAAATTGACAGTTGTATGTATTATCATTACTTTGATGTGGTGACACATCATCTATAATCCTTATCATCAAAATCATCAGCCATTATTCATCCACTGCTGGACGTAGGCCACTATGCTTGTCTATGCCACTGAGCCCGATCTTCAACTCTTCTCGCCATTCGCAACTCGTCACTCCACCTGGCCAACGGTCTCACTTCGTTCGCATAATTGTGGTCTCTATAATAAAACTTGCTTAACCCAATGGTTGCCGGTTCTTCGCGTTATTATTATTATTCGTGATAAGTCGCGGGCGAAAGCTAGTACTTGATAATGTTTTTTTTCTACAGTTTTTTTTTACTTGGGTGCATATAGAGTTTAGACCATCTAGACCAAATAAAACGTGACATTTTGCTAGAAAAAAAATTGGATTAGAGCGGAATCTATTTTACGCTAGTAAGAATAATTCAAAATTTTTGCATTTTACCACCACAATAGATTCAAATTAGCTTGTGGAAACTTTTTTATTAATTTATTACGAATAAGCAAATAAAGTTATTTCGATTTTCATAATCGATTATTATTGTTACATAGTCTGTCGCGATGTAAATTGACATCCCTTTCCATCACACCAATAAAGGGGCCGTTCGTTTTGTAACAAATGGCGAAACTAACTGTTAAAAACGCTAAATATGATCACATTGGCCGTTCCATTTGGTCATTTGTGGGCGAAATTAGCGTTCTGAACTGTTTTCGATTACCGTTCCTCTTGCATGTTTAGATCACATGTTGACATAAGAAAATTAACTTTATTCCTATAACCATAGGGTCGTTTTTCATTCGGTTTGGAATGGATCGGTAGGGTCAAAAGTGTCGAAAACGTTCAAAGAGAGCGGCTTGTTAAAAATGTACATTTCGAAAGTGCCCACAACGCCATCTGATCGCAGGGAATGTACGACATTGTTTTAGGTACATTTTTGACTATAAAAAATACGAAACTTCATGCGCGTTATCTCGTAGTAAGTAATTTTTCACTTGATATTTTATTTATAGCTTGAGGCATTGCATGTATTCGCTGATATTTGCGATTATTATGTCCACAAAAAAACCGTTCGAAATGCTAATTTATAAACTCAGAATAACACTTAGCGTCTTTCGAGTGAGCAGGCTGTCGTGAATGGAGCGCTACCGCGAGCTTACTCGCATGCTTACGCCATCTACCGCATAGATGGAGAACTACAGCCATGACAGAGCAAACTGGCCTTCTAACTGATTTAAAAACAGCACGTCTTCTACAAATATTTTCATTATAATAAAATCGCCTAGCTGATTAGGCGTCTGAATCCTGGTTCTAGCTATTTCTAGATACTCTCTATGTTCAGACCGATTTTTAATGAATGGGTGGAACTTGTTTGTCAATGCACATGCAATCCTAAAATCATCCATCATGTGTTGTAAGGCACGAATAAAATAATCTTGTCTCGTAAGTTTAAAATCTCTTTTTATTCTAATGATAAGCATAAGTGGCTTTAATCTCAAAGATCAGTTGAGACATCGCTCCACAATCGCACTCGCTATGTTCAATATAATAATATCACAACACAAACAGTCCTGTATTTAGTCATTTATATTATTTAGAAGTATGTTATTTTCAATAGGTAAGCAGAAGTAACGGAGGAAATATAAATCTCAAACTCGACGAAAAACGTACCAAAACGAGCAGAATAAATATATCTGATTGACAATATTGACATAATGCAAAAATATGACACTATGACAAACGGGCATAGACAACTGCATATTACTCCGAGGGGCAATAAAAATGTCAAATTTGGTTGTATCCGTGCTGATAAAAGATTCTAATACATTCTATTTTTTATTAATTTCCGCATACCAGCCAGTTTGCCAGCTTCCCGCCATTCCAGCTTTCTAGCCATTTCACGAATACCACTTAACGTTAACAATCACTGGTATTTATAAATACCAGCAATGAAAATAAGATGGAAAATTGTACCTACTACCTAATATCTAGTTCTATGGGGTAATCGAAACTGATTTATTTATTACGAGTTATCTATCGATATTTTAATAATACTGTATACACCTTTTTGTTATATAAACAGTTATTTAATTCAATACGCAGTATTAAATTGAACAATCAATACAGAATCGATATTTTATGTAGGCACACGCAATAGAAAAAATGGACATCCCTAGTATTGACAGGCGATAGTGAAAATAGTGTACTTTATAGTCGGAAACTTAAAGTACAATACAATACAAAACAATACAATAACTCTTTATTGAACACATTACAATAAAAAACAACATAACAGTAATTATATATAAAATCTAATGATGTACAATAGGCGGCATTATTGCTATTTGCAATTTCTTAAAGGCAACCTTTGGATGGACAGGAATATAAAATAAACATTGCGGTCAGTGATGGAGACTTACTTTGGAACAAAAAAGTTAATAGATAAATAACAACTATATAAACTATATACAACTATATAACTTAATATTTGTATACATACTTACATAATGTGTTATCATAAATTTTGTTAAACACATAAATATATATACTATAATTAAATAATATAACATATATATTGGCAAATTTATAATATAATATACATAAATAAATAGCATGTTCACAAAGGAATAGTGTATAAATTATGTATGAATAACATAATATCCAGCTTTATGACAGGTAGTGCTTCTTCACCATGTCTTTGAAGACAGCTATCGACTTAGCTTTTCTAATATTTTTTCTAGTACTAATTATTGTTTATAAAACTATCCCAATATAAATAATAATTTCATGCTTTTAACATTTGAGACACAAGACATTTCTCAAGAGTACTGTTCTTGGGGAATCTCCTTTGGTCAAAATTTTTAATATTGTTTTTTTTTATGAAATAGAGGGAGGAGGGAAGGATATGCAACTAAAGTCCATCAAATTATACAGTGCTCTGTCTCTGCAATTAACACTATGAAGTTTGGCACATTCATAGATAAATACATACTTTGGACAAACCAAGCGTACTATAGCGGAAAGGGTCAAAGAACACATTGCAGCTGTACAGAACCGCCAGATAAATAAATCTGCAATCGCTGAGCATTTGCTCGAATCGGGCCCTAATCAGTAGATAGAACTCCATGACCCGAAGATCCTCTCCACGGAACGTCACTACTACTCCAGGATTGTACGTGAAGCGGTTGAAATTAAAAAGTATCCCAATTTCAACTGGCAGCATGGTTTCAAGTTGGCAGCGTCCTGGAATCCCGTGATAAGCAAGTGTTCGCGTCGCGTTAGTGTTGTGTGTCGTGACAATTCTGAATTTTTACAAAACCAAATGCGGGTAGTTGCTCGACGCTGACACCCGCTACTTCAGACTTCTCGTGACCACGATCAATGCAACTTGATCGAAACGTAGAGGTAAATAAAAATTATGTTTTCAGCGCGATTAACTCCCGTTTAAATATATAACTATATGTTCGAATCGCGAATGTTTAAAAGTTACAATATATATATACATTATACAAGTTCCAAACTTCAACTTTGTATAATAGCGTCTGAATAAAATGGCTGTGACCTACAGACAGACGGACCATAATAGTAATTATTATTAGTAAACCCCAAATGAGACGTTTTTGCCAAAATAATTTGATATTAGATTAGTATATTAATAAACTATATTTTTTACAAAAGCATGAATCCACTGATATTTGCGATTGCTATGCCATTAAAAATTAATGTTAAAGCGTGACTACAGTTTGAAAATTACAGAAACAACGTTAACCCAATGCGAGAATGAAACACCACCGCGAACTAACTCGCATACTAACGCCATCTACCGAAGAGATTATAGAACTTAGAATTCAGAATGAACAACAGATGATTTCGTATTTACTCGTACCGTCACTAGATGGGGCTAGTATTACCACAAAGGCGGGAATGTAGCAATATTCGATAATTTTTAGGGTTCCGTTGACGGAACCCTTATAGTTTCGTCGTGTCCGACTGTCACTTAGTTATGGTCATAAGTAAGTTACCAGGTAAGTCGATTTGCTATAGATAGTCAGTGAGATGTTTCAGTAAGATTCCGGTGCTGGGTGTAATTATAATTATTAATTGTGTTATTATTTATTACTTTTTTATTAATTACTAGTCCCCAGGCTTCGCACGGGTAGATATATAGAAAGATAACATTAGTAGGTACTTTATTTGGACAAATAGAACAACAAAAATTTCTTACACAAAATGTTAATTTGCACAAATTATAACTTAAGTACAATTTATTACACTAAGTAAATACTTTATTTACACAAACATAACCTAACAACAATTCCTTACTACTGTAGTATTATTAGGTATTCTGTGCTGCTACTTCCTACCCCCTTATCCAGAGAGTATATTGAACAAAGAATATAGTTACTCTCTACCGAGAGATATTGAATAACGGGCCCGTATCTCCTATTTAGTTTGTGTTTCCTCCGTAAAACAATCTGTAACTTTATTGTCTATTAGACATTTCCTTCGCCATTGACTTCATTGCATTGTATTCTCTTGTTACGTATAATGTTTTGTTTAAAGGTTTTTTATTGACGTACCATTTTGTCTATATTATTATTCTGTTTAACGCAAGGAGGTTGAATTCAAATTCAAAATCATTGACAGCAGTGCTTTTGACCATAGACAACCGCATTATTACTCACGTACTTGACAGACTTGTTATTATTTCGTGTATCTGTTCTGTGATTTCATCTACGAATAAGTAATAAGATTTCATGGAAATGTTCCATACACAAAGTAAACGAGATTTTGAAAATTTTATATCTCGTGTTACATTATTGCAATATTCGAAAGGAACTCTATTTTTTTTGAAAAATAAAATACTGCTCGTGTTACTTTCTGATAATTTAGCTTTCGATAGGTGAAAGAATTTTTTAAATCGTGTCATTATTTTTTGAGTTTATCCATTCCAAGAAATAATCAAATCTTTCCTCTTTATAATATTAGTGTAGATTATTCTTTCACAGTTTTTGTCTATTTGTTTCCGTTGTAAACTTAAAAAAATATTTAATTTTATTAAAATCCCTAGTCAAATAAAAAATCTAAACTCAATATTATTTAAAAAGACATTAAAAAAAGTAAGACTGATAAATGCTATTATACGATAAATGACTTTTTAATTGATAAATTATAATTATTTTTTGACTACAGTTTAACACTCAAACTCTTTTACTTGTGTGCTGTTTATTATTATTTTTTACAATTATCGGCTGTGTTCACATTGTTTTTGTTATTATTATTTCATTTTTATTCTTGTATTGTTGACATATTTTATTGTTGTTGATTATGACGAATTTTAATACCAAGAAGTGCCAATAGTTGCCAATTGATTCACTTCTGTCTGATAATATTAAATTGTGAAATATTATTTGGTTTATGGCATTGTATAGTCAGATTTGTTTTTTATTTATTATTGCATGTTATTTTCATCTGCATGGCATTTACGAATAATTAGTATTTTTTTTAATTTTGTACGCCTGTGAAAGGCAAAACGTGAGCTCTTTTAACAGACTATTAACATCTGTGCATTATTGTGATGTACACATGTTTTATGCAAATAAATTATCTTTATTAATACGCCTGGTTGAAAAATAGTCGGCTCTAACGTGAGTGCCTGCCTATTACGTCGTAGCAAAGATATCACTGGGCCCTATTCTATTTCATAAAGCGACAAATCATAATAAAACTACAAATGTCAGTCAAATACGCCAAACCTGCGTTTCATATAACAAACAATCACGACAGGACTGATGATTGTCAGTCATATTGCATTTCACAATGCCAGTCATAGTAGTGTGATGGGTAAAGCTTCGGCTGTCACAATTGTCACGACAATTCTACAAATCGTGTTAATTTTTAAGCGACCGCCGTTTCATAAAACGTTTTTCTATTGACATTTGTTAGACAATTGTCGGTTGACTGCCGGTCACTACTATTGTTATAAGAAACACATTTAGTAATATTTTGACAATTCATTGAATGAATTGTCGGGTTTTTATGAAACGCATTTCGGTAGTTTGACTGACATTTGTCAGTCTACTACAGTTTTATGAAATAGGCCAGGGGCAATCTATAAAATTATTATTTTAAGTTCTAACTCTTAGTAGCCGAATAGTAGTGCGAGTCAGAATCCAACGACACCGGGTACGGTCCCGCCTCCGCGCCAAATAATTTTCTAAGTTATGTGCGGTTTTCCATCGGTCCGTGCTTCGGAGGGCACGTTAAGCTGTCGGTCCCGGCTGTTGTTGATTGATAGAAGCAGGGGTGGAGGCAACCTTCAGGTCAAGGGGGGTATTCAGCATGTATTCAGACTGGCTGGACCATAATCTATAAATATAATTATGTATAGATTTTAAAATATTAATTTATAATTAAATTATAATTATGCATAGTTTTTTCTCTTCTCTAACGGGCGTATTTCCGAAGCACCGGTAGAGTCAGAAGGGTATTTCCTTTCCCAGTGTGAGATTTAACTCTGTTGGCACATGAAAGGGAAATTTCCTTTTCAAACTCAAAGAATACTTAGTTTACCTTAATTTTTATTGATTTGATCTTTTTATAATATTTTATGTATATCTCTTTGTTCATGAGATGTTAACTTTGACTTGTAAAAGTGCTATTATTTTTGCCTATTTTCAATAAAATACTTTGACTTTGAAAATGATACTATCTGCGCCTCGCGGTGTCACTCGCGTGGATGATAATGATTATCAACAGTATCCTATGTGTCGAGGGTATGTAAGCTGTCTCCATACCAAATTTTATAAAAATATGTTGAGCCGATTCAGCGTGAAGAAGTATCAAACATACAATGATACACAAATACAAAAATTCAAACTGAGTTTTTTTGTTTTTAATCCTTATCCGTACAATTACGAACACAACAAGAATCTATACTTATAATAAAACAATAGCAACGAAAAAGTATGTAAAAATAAGATGGAACCGCTTGTCTGCACTAATAAGATGGAACCGCTTGTCTGCACTAATAAGATGGGACCGCTTGTCTGCACTAATATATTAAACAGAAAAGATTTGTTTGTTGTAATGTTTGTGTGTAATGTGTGTAGATAAACTAATGTGTGTGGATAAACTCAAAAAATAATTAACTAATAAATTATTAACTAATAATAATAATAATTAACTAATTAATAGAAAGCTACGCCATTACAGATGGACATGGGCTAGTTTTTACTTTCTTATCTCTTTTTATCTTTTTAATGCAAATTGGGATAACGGGAAATATACGGGCGGAGCAGTTAGTCTATATAATAATATATAAAAATCAATTGCCGTGCTGTGCATTAGTCTCACATAAACTCGAGAATGGCTCGACCGATTTGAATATATATAGGTACTAGCTGATGCCCGCGGCTTCGCACGCGTGGTCATTATTTCTGTAGGTTACAAAGAGTACTTTGTGCTATTCCAGGACCTAAAATACCAATATACCAACATTTGAACAAAATTCCTTCAGCCGTCAAAAATATTTTTATCGGTTGCTCGGCTTCTACTCATCGGATTGAGATATAAAGTACCCCAGTTTTTAAGTCAAAACATAAGCTATCCAACAGTGAAAACTGCATTGCAATCGTTCCAGTAGTTTTGACGTGGTGCGCGTACTAACATACAGACAGACAAGATTCAAAAGCAAAAAAAAAGTCTCAGGGAATCCTAGTGAGGTCTATTCTTTGAGTGACCTCCACTTTTAGTTTCGGAAGATTAGATTATTAATTAATTATTATAAATAATTTAATTTGTACATTTCGATAAGCACCTGAGGCCCGATAACCTAAATCTACTACAGATACAAGATAATGAATGTAATCATGTTCAATTGATGTTGAAACTTGTTTTTTACGCAATTTATGTTATCGATCAGTTTGTGAGAAGGTACGAGTATCTTCATTTTTTTATTTACGATCTGGAAAAGTCCTACGATTTCTTGTTGAAATTCTACTATACTTATCCTAATTAACATGATAAAAACGAAGGTAACTGTCTCCGTCTGTTACCTTTTTCAAAAATAAACGGCTGAACCGATCTTGATGGAATTTGGTGTGTAGATTGTTAGAACCCTGAAGAAGGACTAGGATACTTTTTATCGCGATAAACTGTAGTTCGCGTAGACGAAGTCGCGGGCAAAATCTATAGCCTTTATGTGTATAAATCTGTAGCCTTTATGATGGCATGTACTGCTAACTCCGAAGATGCTAGTGGATCTAGGCAGGGCACGTATGTCCTTCCAGCCCTCTCCCCCGCTGCATTTTTACCCAACTACGGCGAAGTAAGGGAAGGGTAATTAGTTTAGCAGCCTATGTATGTATGTATGTCTATGATTGTGGATGTTCCTCCATATACTCGTAATAGCGTCGCCCCTATTGATCCAATTTTGACAAGCGAGATGTCAATCGATTTGTCTTCAGGTATAAAGTGTCATATGCTTTTTTTTTACCCCACTACGACAAGACAAAGGAAGGGTTATGTGTTCAAACTAAAAACTTGGTCCGATTTTGACAAGCGATATGTCTTCATTTATAGTGTCATAGGCACAGACCATTTATCGACCATATTATTTAACCCTACTATGGTGAAGAAAAGAATGGGATGTGTGTTCAAACTAAAAACTTGGTCCGATTTTGACAAGTGAGGTATCAATCAATTCGTCTTCATCGCAAGAGTCGAATTCATTATCGAATTTTTATTATTATTTTTTACATTATCGGGTCTTAGTTTTTGAACTTACGTCTTGTCTCAACGTGTGTTGACCTTACCACGTTTCTATTTCTCAGTGTAAAACGGGCTCATACATTCGACCCAGTTTACCACACCTGTGTCTAAAGTGCCTAACTGGGCCGGGGCCCAGAGGCA
>OX276374.1:110000-125000 GCA_946251855.1 Alsophila aescularia | reverse complement strand
GTAGAATGTATGCAGCCGTCCGCCGCGCCGCCGCCGCCGCCGCCGCCGCGCCCGTACCTTTTGCACTGCACTGCACTGCACTGCACTGCACTGCACTGCACTGCACTGCACCTACACTACGCGGCTGACCCGTCTCGCCTAAACATAACACAATATTTGAGGTACGTATTATATACGCGGGCCTTGAGGGCCCCGCACCTTCTCATACGGCGCGGGCGCGGGCGCGGGCGGCTGCCGTGAGAAACAGCTAAGCGTATGCAAAAATGAATGAAATGGGCTGTACTATGGATTAATACTCGAAGAAACACGGGTTCGAGAAAAATATACATAACCAAAAACGTCTCATTAGCGATTTCACGGCAAAATTCGGATATCTGCAGAACAGTTTCAAAACTGTCCGCTCGCCGCTAGATGGCGTTCTCAACGGTAGGTAGTGGCGCGTGTATGTATGTATTGGCATTGGCGAGCGACAATGAAATTTATGAACGCAAACATTTCAATATTAAAAAATGAATGCGTGTCAATCAACCACATTTTCTCCATCTACCTTCAACTTTTCTTTGGCTAATAGGCTGGGGGGGATTCGTTGGCAAAAGCGCGGGCACGCGATCTCAAGAAAATCGTCTCAGGGTGGAAAAGGAAAAGGAGAAGCTAAGGGTTTCTCTAAAAATTGGGTATTGTGTATCTCAACCTATGTACGTTTGTTCCTTTGTGGTACTATATAGACCTGTATATGACGCTTTGTTGTCGCCATATTGAGAATAATAAAACAAATAGAGTAGAGATCATTGAATAGGTTAGGTATTTGAATCATTTTTGGGTTTCTCTTATGATTTTTCATTTCTAATTAGGATCTATAACGATTAAAAGTTGGCTAGCAACCATTCTCACTTAAATTTTTGGCTTGGCTCTTTTTACGCGACTACGACAACGGATAAACATATAGAGAAACGAATGTTACATCCGTGACTCGGAAACAAACATTTCTGCTTATCACACAAATGAATGCACCTAGCGGGATTCGAACCCGCGACCGTTGGTTGACTGCGCAGTCAGGGTCACTAACCATTCGGCCAACCGGACGTCAATATATATGTATATGTGGATGTACCACCAATAGCGTCGCACCTATTGGTCCTATATTGACAAGCGAGCTATCAATCGAGTCGTGTATAGGTATACAGTGTCATAGGCTATTTTTTCACCCGTCTACAGGGAATCAAAGGAAGGGTTATGTGTTCAAACTTAAAACAAGTCCCAATTTTATGAACAAGCGAGGTAGTAATCGAATCGACTTCATTTATAGAGTGTCATAGGCTTCTTTTATTTACCCGGTTACGGCGAAGCATAGGAAGGGTTATGTGTTCAAACTAAAAACTTGGTCCGATTTTGACAAGCGAGTATCAATCGATTCGTCTCAATTGGCAAGAGTGTCATAGTCTATCTATCGAGTCGTGTTTAGGTATACAGTGTCTTAGGCTATTTTTTCACCCGTCTACAGGGAATCAAAGGAAGGGTTATGTGTTCAAACTTAAAACAAGTCCAATTTTATGAACAAGCGAGGTAGTAATCGTATCGACTTCATTTATAGAGTGTCACATAGGCTTCTTTTTTTTACCCGGTTACGGCGAAGCATAGGAAGGGCATTATGTGTTCAAACTAAAAACTTGGTCCGATTTTGACAAGCGAGTATCAATCGATTCGTCTCAATTGCAAGAGTGTCATAGTCAATATTTACCCGACCGTTGTCAGGTTTTTGTTTTTGAACGTTATGTCTTGTTAGTTTCGTTCGCAGTCGGGGTTTTCAGCACTTTCGTTTATGTGTCGTTATTTTTTGTTTCAACCTCCGGACAAACCAAACTGAAAATGCACCTTATTATTAGATAGGTAGGTAGGTATACATTGCATTGGACATATTATCCCGCTCCATCGACACGTGGATTAGCAAATTTAACGTATTAGAAGTTGTAGTTGAAAACTCCTTCCTTACATACAACAAACTAAAAGAATGCTTATAATGAAATTAGGTTTGTTAGTAACATAAGCTGCCACCTGAATTTCAGATTTGTGGTGTGCCTTGACCGTTGTCAGCCGCGACTCGCCGCCCGCCGCGACCCTGGAATATTATCACGGTAGGTGGTCACCTTCAGTATGTTTTACAATATAATTGAGCGGCAGTTATACGAGCACGTCGCGTTGTTCGCCAGATCACGGGCACGCGCACTCGCGGCCACGCGTACTCTGCCCATAACAATAGTTATTGCAGTGCCATGCCATACAGAATAGCGGCACTGCGCCTGCGCTATATACTAAATGTTGATGCAGCTTTAGTACCTACCATAATATGCTAGTGACTAGTGGCTGTGTGAGCTGTAGACCTTGCGAGTACAAACTTTAATGCAAAGAATCTAGCGGTGCACAGTAGCGCCGCGCCATCTATTTACCTTATTGTAAATCTAACATTAAAAAAATAGTAGGTAAAGGGCTGAAACCTAAAAGTGAGCAATTTACATTTTGAGGACCTATTCTGCTCATCACGCCGAAGATCCTCATCAGATCTTCACCAATTTTTTTATGAGACCAACTTAAAGTTACTATCTTTCAATTAGAGCGGAGGTATTCAGGGGCCCCCTTTTTTGCCCCTTTTTTGGAGAAGTACACCTAATGCAAAAAAAAAATAATTTTTTTTTGTGTTATTTGCATACAAAGTTTCGTCTAGATCGGTTGAGAAATGAGACCTGTAGAGGAAAACAGAGACCCGGATGGAAATAATAATTATTATAATAATTCTCCCAAGCTGAAACGGAGACGCTTCGTTCGTTAAATACCTGTATGGATCAATAACTTGAAAGTAACATGATGTACCCGCGTGCATTTCAGGTGCGGATGTCGTTGCATAGTATGCAGCCGTCCGCCGCCGCCGCCGCCGCCGCCGCGCCCTTATTTACTGCAACGCACTGCTGACTAGTAGTACTCGCCTGAAACGTAACACAAGAAGGTATGTATTATCGCTCGCTTCTCAGAGGGCGCGGGTGCTGTGAGGACCAGCTGAGCGTATTCAAGAAATGGGCTGCAGCTTGTGTTGCCTGTGTCTGTGAACCTACATAAGTATCGAATCACAGAAATCGAAGCGTGCTGATTATACGAATTATACCTAAAATATTACACACTATCTGCATTACAGTTTATAGCGATCAAAGTTATCCTATGTCCTTCCCCAGGGTACAACATATCTCCATAACTCATTTAACCAAGATCGGTTCAGCCGTTTGATCGTAAAAAGGTAACATTCATACAGAAAGACTGACATATTTACAGAGTTACTTCCACTTACTTTTATAATGTTATTCTGTGAAACACAAGTTTGAGAAAAAATATATACAAAACCAACAACGTCCCATTAGCGTTTTCACGGCAAAAGCCAGCCAGTGCTCTGCATGCAGTACAGTTGTGAAGTACTGTCCACTCGCCGCTAGATGGCACTCTTTAGCTAAGGAGCAAGGTGCGCGTTCTCTACTCAACGGTAGGTGGCGCTACCTATAAATGTAAGTTCGCAATATTAATTTGTGAATGCAACATTTAAATCAGGTGGTAGCCTTTCAAATTTTAACCGTTTATTTGTATACTAGCGACTCGCCCCGGTTTCTCTAAATATTTATTAATACAAAATTTCGGTATTCTACCAGTGTTTTGATTGACAAATTTGAACAAATAACAGTTACTGTGACTACACTAACTACAACACCTAATTAGACATAAAGCCTCGTGGGCTTTTTTGTGGCTAATGATTAGTACAATAAACATATATAATTATATAATGCATAATAATCAATAGTTCTTGTATAATTGATGCCTTGGGTGGTTTACTTTATTGTAATTTTGGTATGGATCTCCAATTTTATGAAAAATAAAATACAGCCCATGTTACTTGCTGATAATGTCCGTCTTGCTGATGTGTATGATTAAGTAAAAGATTTTTTTAAATCGACACTCATACATACATACATACATACATACATACATACATACATATAAAAAAAAAACAAATCTTTCCTCTTTATAAAAAAAGTGGAGGTTCTAAATTCGACTGTGCTTATCAGCCTATATATGTTTGTTAATTTGTGGCACTACATAGACCAAACGCGTGGACCGATTCTGATGATACTTACGTCAATCGAATTATGTTAATCTTGCGCGTGTGCTATTAAAGACATGACAATAATCAAAATTCAATAACACCATATTGTGAAGAAAAAAAGAAAAATCGACGAAAGAACTATTGAATAGGTATTTGACACTCATTTTTAGGTTATTCTAATATTTTTTCATTTCTAATGAGGATCTATGACGATTCGAAGTTGGTAAGCAGTACTTTTGATTATGTATTTATTTCTTGTTTCAATTTCCGGACAAACCCAACTGAAAATCCATCTTATTTGTATATATACATTGCATTGGAAACATTATCCAAAATTGTGCCGCTCCTTCGACTCTCGGACTAGCAAATATGACGTGTTAGAAGTTGTAGTTGAAAACTCTTGTTGTTAGTAACATAAGATGCAACTCGCCGAAACCCTGGAATATTATCATGGTAGGTAACGTCAGTATGTTTTACAATATAATTGAGCGACAGTTATACGAGCACGTCGCGCAGACCAGACCAGATCAGATCAGACCAGATCGCAGGCACGCGTAGCCTGCCCATAACAATAAGTATTGCATTGCATTGCCATACAGAACAGCAGCAGTGCGCCTGCGCTCGTCACCCCGTTACATTTTGCCTTCATTATTGTGTAGAGATAGAGATATATAACTCTTTATTGCACAAGAAATGAACTGATGATACAATAAACAAGTTTTAACAGAGACACATAGGCTGTTACAAAGGATGGTAGTGTGCGGAATTATAAAAATATACCTACATATATATAATGAATTATACAAATATTTATTACCATATAATAATAATAATAATAATAATAATACACTTACTTATATACACCTATTGTTAACATAAAATAATTATAAATATTATCGTACATTCAACAGATTAATAACTTGACAAGTACAGATTCTTGACACGGTCTTTAAAAATGTTCAGTGATGTAGCTTTCCTAACAGAGACTGGTAAAGAATTCCCAAGAAGTAACTGCTTGTGTTTTAAAAGACTTACTATAAAAAGAACTCACGTGTGCGCGAATTAATTTTCAGTTGGAGATTTTCTGATGACCTCAGATAATGGGTATGAGTAGAGTAAAGAAGAAATTCGAAACGTTCCTTAAGAGGATTTTTCCACATTTTAAGAATGTGACAAAAATAGCCTATTAGATCTACACTAAGCGGATTCATTATTTTTTTGCCCTACTACGGCGATGCAAGGCAAGGGTAAAGTTTTTAAAAGCCTACGTATGCTTGTATGTAAATATATATTTCTTTGTATGTTTGAATACATGTTTTACCCGACTACGACGAAGTATAAAGGGGGGGTAATGTATTTTACCGTATATGTATGTATGTTTGGTTGTATAGATGTTCCAGCATAGCGTCACCCCTATCAATCTGATTTTGACATGCGAGGTATCAATCGATTCGTCTTTAAAGTCGCAAAAGTGTCGTAATCTACTTTTTACCCGATTACGGCGAAGCAAAGGAAGGGTTATGTGTTTAACAGGCTGTATAGATGTGCCACCGTAGCGTCGCCCCTATTGGTCTGACTTAGAATCGATTCGTCTTTATCGCCAGAGAGTCGTAGATACGCTATTTTTACCCGACTGCGGCAAAGCAAAGGAAAACTTTTGTTTTTAACAGTCTATATAGATGTTCCACCGTAGACACTGGAAAGGAAAAAAGGAAGGCATACACAATAAATAATACAAGAGTTAGCTCGAAGCATTAGCAAGCTGAAGTGAGACAACAGCTGGGGAAGAGGCCCATGTCCAGCAGTGGACGAATACGGGCTGATGATATGTATAATAAATAGGCTACGATAACTATTAAATCTAAGTACAAACTAAAAAAAAATAAAAACATATATATTATACCAATTTTGTCGTATACTTGATAATGTACATACAAATTTACTAAAGTTGATTGAATGATGCATTTTTCAGAAGCTCCTGTCGCAGCCCCCCCCCCCCCCCCCGTGCGTTCATTCGCAGTGTTCGATTGTAAATGCTGCATCGCTGCTGGTAGCGGCTCCTGCTCCGCCGCCGCCGTCTAATTACGGTAAGCACAATTTAGTTTAGAATTATAATTGTACTCGCACGTTATCTATCTATGTATATTGATGATACACAACATTAATTTTAATAATAGCCAGGTAACAAGCGATCGAGTATTATTTGAATTTTTATTTCACTCATTTATTTCCCTCGCTAATTCATTTTTGACAGCACGCTTTCTTTTGGTTGTTTGGGTGACAACGGTGATTTTAAATATTCTGCCTAAAAACTAGATAGAAATAAATTTAAATGGTGCGCATAGCTACGGGAATAAATTTACTCTGCCTAGATAATCCAATAAAACGAAAAGTCGAATCGAAGTGTCATATTATTAATTAATCAATACCTACACGTTTAGTATTGCCATTTTCTTATTACGGGTCGTGGTGTCGTATCAGTGTCGTTGTTATTTTCAGAGTCCTTGAAGATTTCTTTAGTAACCTACACCTGTAAATATACAAAACAAAAATAAATGGCCAGTCTTACTTAAGCTATCTAACGAAAGTTTGAGATTTGCATTAACTATATCGTTCTTAGCAACGTTTTAACAAGTACGCCGGTGGGCGTGTAGTCCAATGTGACGTCATCGATTACGTGTTTTGTAATAATAATACTTTTTATTATTACAATGTCGACAACTAATTGACTCCTTTCTTCCGGTACGTTATTTCAATCCAACAGTTATATTTTTCTTCCTTTGTTTTTTCCCTTCCGCCATCTGAGCTGCTCCCCTGAACCTGTCCAGTCTCAGGATGGTTACAACAATGCACACAATCATGTTGTAACGCCATATATTTTTTGTAATTATAAGCGTTTCTTTGTAAAAAAAAAAAAAAAAAAACACCTCTCCCCCGGCCTTCATAGATCAATAGATTTTCAGTTGCAGGCACAATCTCTCAACTTTCATTTTTTTATATTTTTTCTGTAACATGTTTCGGTAATCACAGCTACCAGCAGCTATTGAGCACTGGAAGTACTAATACTTTGACTATTGTACCCGTTCAAGTAGTAAAATGAATAATATTCATTTTTTATACAAATTAATTAAGCCCCCTTTTAATAAAATTGTTAACAGTGGAGACGGCGGCGTAACGAGAGAAAGGATAAATATTCGCTTTCGCAAAGTTTTTTTTTGCCTAATTTCGCTTTTTAAAACGCCCGTGACGTGGGTGGTGTTTATAGATTACATAGCCGCCTTTGCCTAGCCGCACGTCGAAAATGTTGTATCGACTGGTTCCGTTTTTTTTCTTTTCTTTTTTCTTTTTAAATAGTTTTACATGTTTTTTATTTTTTTATTATTATTTTTTGTAAATTCAATTGTTTTATTTAAATTAAAACCCCCATTTAATAAAATTGTTAACAGTGGAGACAGTACCGTAAAAGGGATAATGGAGGTTCACTTTCACAGATAGTGAGCTAATTGTACCTGTCAACGTACATGTTTAATTTAGCTTTTTAAAACGCCCGTGACGTGCGTGGTGTTTATCGATTGCGTAGATGCAAAAATGAGTGCATTTTTTTCTACTTAGCCGCCTTTGCTTTTTCGCTACGTCGAAAATGTCGTATCGTCAAGTTGAGATGTTTTTATTTTTTTACATTGACACACATATATATATATATATATTCTGAAATTCGTTTGTTTTATATGAATGAACGGGGTGTTCATTCATATAAAATTGTTATAGTGACGTGACGTAGTAGCGTGACGGGGAAAAGGAGGTTCGTTTTGACAAATAATGAGAGAATTCTGCCGGTATTCGACGTTTATTGTTCTAATTTCGTTCAATTGCGCTTTCGAACGCCCATGACGTGGGTGATGTTTGTAGATTACATAATATTATGCAAAAATCAGTGCAAATGCTTCTTAATTTAACCCTTGCATCGCCGCCTGGCCGAAAATGTCCTATCGACAGGTTCCGTGTTATTTTTTACTTCATGTGTTGTTTATTGATTTATTCTTAATTATTATCGTTGTTGTAAGCAACGCCCATGAAGCGTTGTGTTATGCAAAAAACAGTGCAAATGCATCTAAATTTAATCCTTGCATCGCCGCCTGGCCGAAAATGTCCTATCGACAGGTTCCGTGTTATTTTTTACTTCATGTGTTGTTTATTGATTTATTCTTAATTATTATCGTTGTTGTAAGCAACGCCCATGAAGCGTTGTGTTATGCAAAAAACAGTGCAAATGCATCTAAATTTAATCCTTGCATCGCCGCCTGGCCGAAAATGTCCTACCGAAAGATTCCGTTTTATTTTTTTTACTTCATGTGTGGTTTATTGATTTATTCTTAATTATAATTGATTTCTAGTATATTTGGACCCCTAATTAGTTAGGGCGTTGATTCCTGTCTTAAAAATTTGAGTAATTTTGATGAAAACTTTCAAAATATGTGTAGTTTTTGGTCGTTTTTCTTCGGTTTTTCGCTACATACGAGCTGTATAACGTATATGTCTATTGTTTAGAGTATATTTTGTGAATTAAATTGTTTTATATAAATTAACCCCATTTTATAAAATTGTTAACGGTGGAGACAGTGTAGCGTAACGGGAGAAAGGAGGTTCGTTTTGTCAAATAATGAGATAATTCTGCCGGTAGTCGTCATTTTTTGTTTTAATTTCGCTTCTTACAACGCCCATGACGTGGGTGGGGTGTTATGCAAAAATCAGTGCAAATGCATCTAAATTTAACCCTTGCATCGCCGCCTGGCCGAAAATGTCCTACCGACAGGTTCCGTTTTATTTTTCACTTTATGTGTTGTTTATTGATTTATTCTTAATTATAATTGATTTGTAGTATATTTTGGACCCCTAATTAATTAGGGCGTTGATTCCTGTCTTAAAAATTTGAGTAATTTTGACGAAAACTGACATAATATGTAGATTTGGTCGTTTTTCTTTTTGGATTTTCGCTACATACGAGCTGTACAACGTATATATATATATATTTTTTTAGTATATTTTGTGAATTAAATTGTTTTATATAAATTAACCCCATTTTATAAAATTGTTAACGGTGGAGACAGTGTAGCGTAACGGGAGAAAGGAGGTTCGTTTTGTCAAATAATGAGATAATTCTGTCGGTATTCGTCATTTTTTGTTTTAATTTCGCTTCTTACAACGCCCATGTACGTGGGTGGGCTGTTATGCAAAAATCAGTGAAAATGCATCTAAATTTAACCCTTGCATCGCCGCCTGGCCGAAAATGTCTTACCGAACGGTTCCGTTTTATTTTTCACTTTATGTGTTGTTTATTGATTTATTCTTAATTATAATTGATTTGTAGTATATTTTGGACCCCTAATTAATTAGGGCGTTGATTCCTGTCTTAAAAATTTGAGTAATTTTGATGAAAACTGTAAAAATATTTAGTTTTTGGTCGTTTTTCTTCGGTTTTCGCTACAGACGAGTGTTTTTTTATTGATTTATCCATATTTAAAATTAATTCTTCCATAATTCGGACCCCTTATTACTTCCGGCATCGAATCCTGTCACAAAAATAATGAAATGTTGATGAAAATTGACAAAATATGCAGTTTTTGGTCGTTTTTCTTCGTTTTTCTTCGGGTTTTCACTACATACGAGCTGTATAACGTGTATATATGTTATAAAACGCGACAAATTGCGACGTAAATAACCGTAGTACGTGTTAATACAAAACGTGTTAATATGAAAGAACTGAGACGTATGATGATGGAGAGGAAGAGCCACCACGCCGCTGCGGACCGTGCAACAACGAAGCAACTGCTGGTTTATATTATACAAATGTACAAACAGTTAAATTTACAATAGAAAACGTGTTATAAGGATACTCATTTAAAGAGAAATCCTCGGTCCATACCCCCCGGAGTCTAGTAATTTGAACTGTTTCCACAAAAGTGTAAAAATTAGTGTTCATCTTGCAAAACAATTTAGCAACGCCGCGAATTTTATTTATTGTACTGTGTCGATCGGAGAACATATTGCCATGTTTGTCGTGTCTACACAGCGATGTAGGTATACTTTGTTACATAGTATTCCTATAGAGCTATTGTGCACAATGACGACATATATGTGGCTCGTCTTTTTTAAGATGTGATTTTGTAAACGATCGTTTAAATGATCCCGGCATGTACTTTCGTACGTTGAAACGATACGAAATGAGACAATGTCGGTCTCTCTACATATATATAACTATATTATTATACGTATAGTTAATATAGTTGTAGTAGTTGGTTATTGTAGTTTGTTTTCAGTGCATCGTACCGCGGTTTCAACGCGCTGGAAGGACGGAAAAATAACACGCTCCAGCGTGTACCAACCACCGACCTTAACGATTGGACCCGGTACCGTGACACCCCGTACTGAAGGAGGGGAAAGACGGAGTTTTATAATAAACACGTTCCGACTCTCTTAATTCCGGGCGGAATCGATACAGTCTCTCTCGATTTCGAAAAGAATAAAGAGTTAAAAATGTCGTACCAGCTGTCTTGGTTGTTGAACGTTCAAAATGGGATTGAAATATATCTCTCTTCATCTCATATACCTACATTATGGTTATGTTTTCTCACGGAAACGCATCAACGTCGTCGTCGTCGTCGTCGTCGTCGTCGTGAATGAATCTGCTATAAGACACACCCTCGGTCAGCTCGTTAACCGACTGCCGTGGGGGAGGTGGCGCGATTCGTCTCGGTAAACGTTTGTGTTTATTGTTGTGAGCTCCCTGGTTGATCCTGCCAGTAGTTATATGCTTGTCTCAAAGATTAAGCCATGCATGTCTCAGTGCAAGCCGTATTAAGGCGATACCGCGAATGGCTCAATATATCAGTCTTGGTTCCTTAGATCTTACTCAGTTACTTGGATAACTGTGGTAATTCTAGAGCTAATACATGCAATTGGAACTCTGACCAGTGATGGGACGAGTGCTTTTATTAGATCAAAACCAATCGACGGAGGGCCTCGCGTCCGAAGTCGTTAACTTTGATGAATCTGGATAACTTTTGCGGATCGCATGGTCTTCGTACCGGCGACGCATCTTTCAAATGTCTGCCTTATCAACTTTCGATGGTAGTTTCTGCGACTACCATGGTTGTCACGGGTAACGGGGAATCAGGGTTCGATTCCGGAGAGGGAGCCTGAGAAACGGCTACCACATCCAAGGAAGGCAGCAGGCGCGCAAATTACCCACTCCCGGCACGGGGAGGTAGTGACGAAAAATAACGATACGGGACTCTTACGAGGCCTCGTAATCGGAATGAGTACACTTTAAATATTTTAACGAGGAACAATTGGAGGGAAAGTCTGGTGCCAGCAGCCGCGGTAATTCCAGCTCCAATAGCGTATACTAAAATTGTTGCGGTTAAAAAGCTCGTAGTTGCATTTGTGCCCCGCGCTGTCGGTGCACTGCATCCGCGGTGATTACTGACACGTTTGCGGAGCATATCGTCGGTGAGCCGGCGGTAATACGCCGGTTCAATATCAAAATCCTATCGCGGTGCTCTTCAGTGAGTGTCGAGGTGGGCCGACAATTTTACTTTGAACAAATTAGAGTGCTCAAAGCGGGCTCAAAATGCTGCTTGAATATTTCGTGCATGGAATAATAGAATATGATCTCGGTTCTATTTTGTTGGTTTTCAGAACTCCGAGGTAATGATTAATAGGGATAACTGGGGGCATTCGTATTGCGACGTTAGAGGTGAAATTCTTGGATCGTCGCAAGACGAACATCAGCGAAAGCATTTGCCAAAGGTGTTTTCATCAATCAAGAACGAAAGTTAGAGGTTCGAAGGCGATTAGATACCGCCCTAGTTCTAACCGTAAATATGTCGTCTAGCAATCCGCCGACGTTACTACAATGGCTCGGCGGGCGGCTTCCGGGAAACCAAAGATTTTGGACTCCGGGGGGAGTATGGTTGCAAAGCTGAAACTTAAAGGAATTGACGGAAGGGCACCACCAGGAGTGGAGCCTGCGGCTTAATTTGACTCAACACGGGAAATCTCACCAGGCCCGGACACCGGAAGGATTGACAGATTAACAGCTCTTTCTTGATTCGGTGGGTGGTGGTGCATGGCCGTTCTTAGTTGGTGGAGCGATTTGTCTGGTTAATTCCGGTAACGAACGAGACTCTAGCCTGCTAAATAGGCGTCGTCATTTCGGTGTGCGTGATTTCGGTCGCGCAACTCACTGGCGACGTATTAAAATTCTTCTTAGAGGGACCGGCGGCTTCGAGCCGCACGAGATTGAGCAATAACAGGTCTGTGATGCCCTTAGATGTCCTGGGCCGCACGCGCGCTACACTGAAGGAATCAACATGTTCTCCCTGGCCTAGAGGCCCGGGCAACCCGTTGAAACTCCTTCGTGCTGGGGATTGGGGTTTGCAATTATCCCCCATAAACGAGGAATTCCTAGTAAGCGCGAGTCATAAGCTCGCGTTGATTACGTCCCTGCCCTTTGTACACACCGCCCGTCGCTACTACCGATTGAATGATTTAGTGAGGTCTTCGGACCGACACGCGGTGGCTTCACGGCCGTCGGCGTCGCTGGGAAGTTGACCAAACTTGATCATTTAGAGGAAGTAAAAGTCGTAACAAGGTTTCCGTAGGGGAACCTGCGGAAGGATCATTAACGTAAATATTTATACGTATACATTATACCGTATATTATTACACGAATCCATCCAAAGTTATTATTATTATTATTATTATAAAACTTTTTTATATATAATAGAGAGACTGTCTCCTCGGTTTCGCGTCGCGTGCGCTTAATAAACGATTTTGACGATTAAAAATCCATAATCCGAGTCGTATAGCTAGCTGTGCGCGTTCGATAACATATAAATACACGGGGTTTAGAGTGAGAGGGAAATATAATTTATTTGTTTTCTCTTTCGTTCCAAGTTATTCATTATTATTATTATTATTATTATTATTATTTACAAATTGTATCAGGGTAATAATAAAACTATTACCCTGGACGGTGGATCACTTGGCTCGCGGGTCGATGAAGAACGCAGTTAACTGCGCGTCATAGTGTGAACTGCAGGACACATTTGAACATCGACATTTCGAACGCACATTGCGGTCCATGGAGACACATCCAGGACCACTCCTGTCTGAGGGCCGGCTGCATAATAACAAAAACCACACTGCGCCTTGCCACAACACGGCGCATATGGCGGTTCTAACGCGCTAGTGTCGCGCTATAGTCCGTTTAAAAATGTAAAAGAGTTACCGCTGTGTGTTGCTATATTAATGTTTTATTCACACGCGCGTAGAACGCTTCGAATAAGAGTAGTAAACTATGTCGCCGACCTGAATAAAATGTTGTGTATATACAGTGGCGACCGGTAGGCGGACTCGACGTCCGAAGGGCGCTACCGCTACGTGTTCACTCGACGTTGTAGCGCCGACGGATATCGTGTCTGCCTCCATTTATAACGTTGGCCTCAGATCAGGGAGGATTACCCGCCGAATTTAAGCATATTAGTAAGCGGAGGAAAAGAAACTAACTAGGATTTCCTTAGTAGCGGCGAGCGAACAGGAAATAGCCCAGCACTGAATCCCGTCGTTGTCACGGCGGCGGGAGATGTGGTGTTCGGGAGGTTCCGCTTTCTCGTCGTTGTCTTCTCCTGTCCAAGTTCGTCTTGAACGGGGCCGTTTACCCATAGAGGGTGCCAGGCCCGTAGCGACGGAGGACGGCGGCGAGAGGGACTCTCCTCAGAGTCGGGTTGCTTGAGAGTGCAGCCCTAAGTGGGTGGTAAACTCCATCTAAGGCTAAATATTACCGCGAGACCGATAGCGAACAAGTACCGTGAGGGAAAGTTGAAAAGAACTTTGAAGAGAGAGTTCAACAGTACGTGAAACCGTCCAGGGGTAAACCTGCGAAACTCGAATGAACGAACGGAGAGATTCATCGTCATTCCTCGGCGCACGTGCGCTAGTCGCGGATGCCTTCGGCCTCGGTCGTCGGCACCTCTCGCGTACGTCGCGTCCGGGGACGGCGTGCACTTCTCTCTTAGTAATACATCGCGACCCGTTCGATGTCGGTCTAAGTGCCTTTCGGGAGTCTCCGCACCGTTCGCGGTGTGGATACCGTGAAGTGCACCGACCGGCCGTCGGACGGTATATCATACGAAACGCTCACGCGCTCGCGCGCGTCCGGCCCGACGCAAGGTAACGTCGCAGCCCGCGTCCTGCCCGAGTGCGGACGCGGGTTCGGCGCGCCTGTCGTCGCAGCCGTGCTGTCTCGGACTGTGTGCGTATCCGTCTGCGATGATTCAGTTTCGGGCACTCGCAGGACCCGTCTTGAAACACGGACCAAGGAGTCTAGCATGTGTGCGAGTCATTGAGATCGTAAACTGAAAGGCTTAACGAAAGTGAAGGTGGTCGCTCGTCGACCGCTCAGGGAGGATGGCGCTCGGATCTCGGTCCTACGCTCGCACTCCCGAGGCGTCTCGTTTCCAATCTGCGAATGCAGGCGCGCTCTGAGCACAGATGCTGGGACCCGAAAGATGGTGAACTATGCCTGGTCAGGTCGAAGTCAGGGGAAACCCTGATGGAGGACCGTAGCGATTCTGACGTGCAAATCGATCGTCGGAACTGGGTATAGGGGCGAAAGACTAATCGAACCATCTAGTAGCTGGTTCCGTCCGAAGTTTCCCTCAGGATAGCTGGCGTCGATTCGAACAGTCTCATCCGGTAAAGCGAATGATTAGAGGCATTGGGGCCGAAACGACTTCAACCTATTCTCAAACTTTAAATGGGTGAGAACTCCGGCTTACTCCAACGATGAAGCCGGAGTT
>OX276374.1:70000-105000 GCA_946251855.1 Alsophila aescularia | reverse complement strand
GCGGGCGCGGGCGCGGGCGGCTGCCGTGAGAAACAGCTAAGCGTATGCAAAAATGAATGAAATGGGCTGTACTATGGATTAATACTCGAAGAAACACGGGTTCGAGAAAAATATACATAACCAAAAACGTCTCATTAGCGATTTCACGGCAAAATTCGGATATCTGCAGAACAGTTTCAAAACTGTCCGCTCGCCGCTAGATGGCGTTCTCAACGGTAGGTAGTGGCGCGTGTATGTATGTATTGGCATTGGCGAGCGACAATGAAATTTATGAACGCAAACATTTCAATATTAAAAAATGAATGCGTGTCAATCAACCACATTTTCTCCATCTACCTTCAACTTTTCTTTGGCTAATAGGCTGGGGGGGATTCGTTGGCAAAAGCGCGGGCACGCGATCTCAAGAAAATCGTCTCAGGGTGGAAAAGGAAAAGGAGAAGCTAAGGGTTTCTCTAAAAATTGGGTATTGTGTATCTCAACCTATGTACGTTTGTTCCTTTGTGGTACTATATAGACCTGTATATGACGCTTTGTTGTCGCCATATTGAGAATAATAAAACAAATAGAGTAGAGATCATTGAATAGGTTAGGTATTTGAATCATTTTTGGGTTTCTCTTATGATTTTTCATTTCTAATTAGGATCTATAACGATTAAAAGTTGGCTAGCAACCATTCTCACTTAAATTTTTGGCTTGGCTCTTTTTACGCGACTACGACAACGGATAAACATATAGAGAAACGAATGTTACATCCGTGACTCGGAAACAAACATTTCTGCTTATCACACAAATGAATGCACCTAGCGGGATTCGAACCCGCGACCGTTGGTTGACTGCGCAGTCAGGGTCACTAACCATTCGGCCAACCGGACGTCAATATATATGTATATGTGGATGTACCACCAATAGCGTCGCACCTATTGGTCCTATATTGACAAGCGAGCTATCAATCGAGTCGTGTATAGGTATACAGTGTCATAGGCTATTTTTTCACCCGTCTACAGGGAATCAAAGGAAGGGTTATGTGTTCAAACTTAAAACAAGTCCCAATTTTATGAACAAGCGAGGTAGTAATCGAATCGACTTCATTTATAGAGTGTCATAGGCTTCTTTTATTTACCCGGTTACGGCGAAGCATAGGAAGGGTTATGTGTTCAAACTAAAAACTTGGTCCGATTTTGACAAGCGAGTATCAATCGATTCGTCTCAATTGGCAAGAGTGTCATAGTCTATCTATCGAGTCGTGTTTAGGTATACAGTGTCTTAGGCTATTTTTTCACCCGTCTACAGGGAATCAAAGGAAGGGTTATGTGTTCAAACTTAAAACAAGTCCAATTTTATGAACAAGCGAGGTAGTAATCGTATCGACTTCATTTATAGAGTGTCACATAGGCTTCTTTTTTTTACCCGGTTACGGCGAAGCATAGGAAGGGCATTATGTGTTCAAACTAAAAACTTGGTCCGATTTTGACAAGCGAGTATCAATCGATTCGTCTCAATTGCAAGAGTGTCATAGTCAATATTTACCCGACCGTTGTCAGGTTTTTGTTTTTGAACGTTATGTCTTGTTAGTTTCGTTCGCAGTCGGGGTTTTCAGCACTTTCGTTTATGTGTCGTTATTTTTTGTTTCAACCTCCGGACAAACCAAACTGAAAATGCACCTTATTATTAGATAGGTAGGTAGGTATACATTGCATTGGACATATTATCCCGCTCCATCGACACGTGGATTAGCAAATTTAACGTATTAGAAGTTGTAGTTGAAAACTCCTTCCTTACATACAACAAACTAAAAGAATGCTTATAATGAAATTAGGTTTGTTAGTAACATAAGCTGCCACCTGAATTTCAGATTTGTGGTGTGCCTTGACCGTTGTCAGCCGCGACTCGCCGCCCGCCGCGACCCTGGAATATTATCACGGTAGGTGGTCACCTTCAGTATGTTTTACAATATAATTGAGCGGCAGTTATACGAGCACGTCGCGTTGTTCGCCAGATCACGGGCACGCGCACTCGCGGCCACGCGTACTCTGCCCATAACAATAGTTATTGCAGTGCCATGCCATACAGAATAGCGGCACTGCGCCTGCGCTATATACTAAATGTTGATGCAGCTTTAGTACCTACCATAATATGCTAGTGACTAGTGGCTGTGTGAGCTGTAGACCTTGCGAGTACAAACTTTAATGCAAAGAATCTAGCGGTGCACAGTAGCGCCGCGCCATCTATTTACCTTATTGTAAATCTAACATTAAAAAAATAGTAGGTAAAGGGCTGAAACCTAAAAGTGAGCAATTTACATTTTGAGGACCTATTCTGCTCATCACGCCGAAGATCCTCATCAGATCTTCACCAATTTTTTTATGAGACCAACTTAAAGTTACTATCTTTCAATTAGAGCGGAGGTATTCAGGGGCCCCCTTTTTTGCCCCTTTTTTGGAGAAGTACACCTAATGCAAAAAAAAAATAATTTTTTTTTGTGTTATTTGCATACAAAGTTTCGTCTAGATCGGTTGAGAAATGAGACCTGTAGAGGAAAACAGAGACCCGGATGGAAATAATAATTATTATAATAATTCTCCCAAGCTGAAACGGAGACGCTTCGTTCGTTAAATACCTGTATGGATCAATAACTTGAAAGTAACATGATGTACCCGCGTGCATTTCAGGTGCGGATGTCGTTGCATAGTATGCAGCCGTCCGCCGCCGCCGCCGCCGCCGCCGCGCCCTTATTTACTGCAACGCACTGCTGACTAGTAGTACTCGCCTGAAACGTAACACAAGAAGGTATGTATTATCGCTCGCTTCTCAGAGGGCGCGGGTGCTGTGAGGACCAGCTGAGCGTATTCAAGAAATGGGCTGCAGCTTGTGTTGCCTGTGTCTGTGAACCTACATAAGTATCGAATCACAGAAATCGAAGCGTGCTGATTATACGAATTATACCTAAAATATTACACACTATCTGCATTACAGTTTATAGCGATCAAAGTTATCCTATGTCCTTCCCCAGGGTACAACATATCTCCATAACTCATTTAACCAAGATCGGTTCAGCCGTTTGATCGTAAAAAGGTAACATTCATACAGAAAGACTGACATATTTACAGAGTTACTTCCACTTACTTTTATAATGTTATTCTGTGAAACACAAGTTTGAGAAAAAATATATACAAAACCAACAACGTCCCATTAGCGTTTTCACGGCAAAAGCCAGCCAGTGCTCTGCATGCAGTACAGTTGTGAAGTACTGTCCACTCGCCGCTAGATGGCACTCTTTAGCTAAGGAGCAAGGTGCGCGTTCTCTACTCAACGGTAGGTGGCGCTACCTATAAATGTAAGTTCGCAATATTAATTTGTGAATGCAACATTTAAATCAGGTGGTAGCCTTTCAAATTTTAACCGTTTATTTGTATACTAGCGACTCGCCCCGGTTTCTCTAAATATTTATTAATACAAAATTTCGGTATTCTACCAGTGTTTTGATTGACAAATTTGAACAAATAACAGTTACTGTGACTACACTAACTACAACACCTAATTAGACATAAAGCCTCGTGGGCTTTTTTGTGGCTAATGATTAGTACAATAAACATATATAATTATATAATGCATAATAATCAATAGTTCTTGTATAATTGATGCCTTGGGTGGTTTACTTTATTGTAATTTTGGTATGGATCTCCAATTTTATGAAAAATAAAATACAGCCCATGTTACTTGCTGATAATGTCCGTCTTGCTGATGTGTATGATTAAGTAAAAGATTTTTTTAAATCGACACTCATACATACATACATACATACATACATACATACATACATATAAAAAAAAAACAAATCTTTCCTCTTTATAAAAAAAGTGGAGGTTCTAAATTCGACTGTGCTTATCAGCCTATATATGTTTGTTAATTTGTGGCACTACATAGACCAAACGCGTGGACCGATTCTGATGATACTTACGTCAATCGAATTATGTTAATCTTGCGCGTGTGCTATTAAAGACATGACAATAATCAAAATTCAATAACACCATATTGTGAAGAAAAAAAGAAAAATCGACGAAAGAACTATTGAATAGGTATTTGACACTCATTTTTAGGTTATTCTAATATTTTTTCATTTCTAATGAGGATCTATGACGATTCGAAGTTGGTAAGCAGTACTTTTGATTATGTATTTATTTCTTGTTTCAATTTCCGGACAAACCCAACTGAAAATCCATCTTATTTGTATATATACATTGCATTGGAAACATTATCCAAAATTGTGCCGCTCCTTCGACTCTCGGACTAGCAAATATGACGTGTTAGAAGTTGTAGTTGAAAACTCTTGTTGTTAGTAACATAAGATGCAACTCGCCGAAACCCTGGAATATTATCATGGTAGGTAACGTCAGTATGTTTTACAATATAATTGAGCGACAGTTATACGAGCACGTCGCGCAGACCAGACCAGATCAGATCAGACCAGATCGCAGGCACGCGTAGCCTGCCCATAACAATAAGTATTGCATTGCATTGCCATACAGAACAGCAGCAGTGCGCCTGCGCTCGTCACCCCGTTACATTTTGCCTTCATTATTGTGTAGAGATAGAGATATATAACTCTTTATTGCACAAGAAATGAACTGATGATACAATAAACAAGTTTTAACAGAGACACATAGGCTGTTACAAAGGATGGTAGTGTGCGGAATTATAAAAATATACCTACATATATATAATGAATTATACAAATATTTATTACCATATAATAATAATAATAATAATAATAATACACTTACTTATATACACCTATTGTTAACATAAAATAATTATAAATATTATCGTACATTCAACAGATTAATAACTTGACAAGTACAGATTCTTGACACGGTCTTTAAAAATGTTCAGTGATGTAGCTTTCCTAACAGAGACTGGTAAAGAATTCCCAAGAAGTAACTGCTTGTGTTTTAAAAGACTTACTATAAAAAGAACTCACGTGTGCGCGAATTAATTTTCAGTTGGAGATTTTCTGATGACCTCAGATAATGGGTATGAGTAGAGTAAAGAAGAAATTCGAAACGTTCCTTAAGAGGATTTTTCCACATTTTAAGAATGTGACAAAAATAGCCTATTAGATCTACACTAAGCGGATTCATTATTTTTTTGCCCTACTACGGCGATGCAAGGCAAGGGTAAAGTTTTTAAAAGCCTACGTATGCTTGTATGTAAATATATATTTCTTTGTATGTTTGAATACATGTTTTACCCGACTACGACGAAGTATAAAGGGGGGGTAATGTATTTTACCGTATATGTATGTATGTTTGGTTGTATAGATGTTCCAGCATAGCGTCACCCCTATCAATCTGATTTTGACATGCGAGGTATCAATCGATTCGTCTTTAAAGTCGCAAAAGTGTCGTAATCTACTTTTTACCCGATTACGGCGAAGCAAAGGAAGGGTTATGTGTTTAACAGGCTGTATAGATGTGCCACCGTAGCGTCGCCCCTATTGGTCTGACTTAGAATCGATTCGTCTTTATCGCCAGAGAGTCGTAGATACGCTATTTTTACCCGACTGCGGCAAAGCAAAGGAAAACTTTTGTTTTTAACAGTCTATATAGATGTTCCACCGTAGACACTGGAAAGGAAAAAAGGAAGGCATACACAATAAATAATACAAGAGTTAGCTCGAAGCATTAGCAAGCTGAAGTGAGACAACAGCTGGGGAAGAGGCCCATGTCCAGCAGTGGACGAATACGGGCTGATGATATGTATAATAAATAGGCTACGATAACTATTAAATCTAAGTACAAACTAAAAAAAAATAAAAACATATATATTATACCAATTTTGTCGTATACTTGATAATGTACATACAAATTTACTAAAGTTGATTGAATGATGCATTTTTCAGAAGCTCCTGTCGCAGCCCCCCCCCCCCCCCCCGTGCGTTCATTCGCAGTGTTCGATTGTAAATGCTGCATCGCTGCTGGTAGCGGCTCCTGCTCCGCCGCCGCCGTCTAATTACGGTAAGCACAATTTAGTTTAGAATTATAATTGTACTCGCACGTTATCTATCTATGTATATTGATGATACACAACATTAATTTTAATAATAGCCAGGTAACAAGCGATCGAGTATTATTTGAATTTTTATTTCACTCATTTATTTCCCTCGCTAATTCATTTTTGACAGCACGCTTTCTTTTGGTTGTTTGGGTGACAACGGTGATTTTAAATATTCTGCCTAAAAACTAGATAGAAATAAATTTAAATGGTGCGCATAGCTACGGGAATAAATTTACTCTGCCTAGATAATCCAATAAAACGAAAAGTCGAATCGAAGTGTCATATTATTAATTAATCAATACCTACACGTTTAGTATTGCCATTTTCTTATTACGGGTCGTGGTGTCGTATCAGTGTCGTTGTTATTTTCAGAGTCCTTGAAGATTTCTTTAGTAACCTACACCTGTAAATATACAAAACAAAAATAAATGGCCAGTCTTACTTAAGCTATCTAACGAAAGTTTGAGATTTGCATTAACTATATCGTTCTTAGCAACGTTTTAACAAGTACGCCGGTGGGCGTGTAGTCCAATGTGACGTCATCGATTACGTGTTTTGTAATAATAATACTTTTTATTATTACAATGTCGACAACTAATTGACTCCTTTCTTCCGGTACGTTATTTCAATCCAACAGTTATATTTTTCTTCCTTTGTTTTTTCCCTTCCGCCATCTGAGCTGCTCCCCTGAACCTGTCCAGTCTCAGGATGGTTACAACAATGCACACAATCATGTTGTAACGCCATATATTTTTTGTAATTATAAGCGTTTCTTTGTAAAAAAAAAAAAAAAAAAACACCTCTCCCCCGGCCTTCATAGATCAATAGATTTTCAGTTGCAGGCACAATCTCTCAACTTTCATTTTTTTATATTTTTTCTGTAACATGTTTCGGTAATCACAGCTACCAGCAGCTATTGAGCACTGGAAGTACTAATACTTTGACTATTGTACCCGTTCAAGTAGTAAAATGAATAATATTCATTTTTTATACAAATTAATTAAGCCCCCTTTTAATAAAATTGTTAACAGTGGAGACGGCGGCGTAACGAGAGAAAGGATAAATATTCGCTTTCGCAAAGTTTTTTTTTGCCTAATTTCGCTTTTTAAAACGCCCGTGACGTGGGTGGTGTTTATAGATTACATAGCCGCCTTTGCCTAGCCGCACGTCGAAAATGTTGTATCGACTGGTTCCGTTTTTTTTCTTTTCTTTTTTCTTTTTAAATAGTTTTACATGTTTTTTATTTTTTTATTATTATTTTTTGTAAATTCAATTGTTTTATTTAAATTAAAACCCCCATTTAATAAAATTGTTAACAGTGGAGACAGTACCGTAAAAGGGATAATGGAGGTTCACTTTCACAGATAGTGAGCTAATTGTACCTGTCAACGTACATGTTTAATTTAGCTTTTTAAAACGCCCGTGACGTGCGTGGTGTTTATCGATTGCGTAGATGCAAAAATGAGTGCATTTTTTTCTACTTAGCCGCCTTTGCTTTTTCGCTACGTCGAAAATGTCGTATCGTCAAGTTGAGATGTTTTTATTTTTTTACATTGACACACATATATATATATATATATTCTGAAATTCGTTTGTTTTATATGAATGAACGGGGTGTTCATTCATATAAAATTGTTATAGTGACGTGACGTAGTAGCGTGACGGGGAAAAGGAGGTTCGTTTTGACAAATAATGAGAGAATTCTGCCGGTATTCGACGTTTATTGTTCTAATTTCGTTCAATTGCGCTTTCGAACGCCCATGACGTGGGTGATGTTTGTAGATTACATAATATTATGCAAAAATCAGTGCAAATGCTTCTTAATTTAACCCTTGCATCGCCGCCTGGCCGAAAATGTCCTATCGACAGGTTCCGTGTTATTTTTTACTTCATGTGTTGTTTATTGATTTATTCTTAATTATTATCGTTGTTGTAAGCAACGCCCATGAAGCGTTGTGTTATGCAAAAAACAGTGCAAATGCATCTAAATTTAATCCTTGCATCGCCGCCTGGCCGAAAATGTCCTATCGACAGGTTCCGTGTTATTTTTTACTTCATGTGTTGTTTATTGATTTATTCTTAATTATTATCGTTGTTGTAAGCAACGCCCATGAAGCGTTGTGTTATGCAAAAAACAGTGCAAATGCATCTAAATTTAATCCTTGCATCGCCGCCTGGCCGAAAATGTCCTACCGAAAGATTCCGTTTTATTTTTTTTACTTCATGTGTGGTTTATTGATTTATTCTTAATTATAATTGATTTCTAGTATATTTGGACCCCTAATTAGTTAGGGCGTTGATTCCTGTCTTAAAAATTTGAGTAATTTTGATGAAAACTTTCAAAATATGTGTAGTTTTTGGTCGTTTTTCTTCGGTTTTTCGCTACATACGAGCTGTATAACGTATATGTCTATTGTTTAGAGTATATTTTGTGAATTAAATTGTTTTATATAAATTAACCCCATTTTATAAAATTGTTAACGGTGGAGACAGTGTAGCGTAACGGGAGAAAGGAGGTTCGTTTTGTCAAATAATGAGATAATTCTGCCGGTAGTCGTCATTTTTTGTTTTAATTTCGCTTCTTACAACGCCCATGACGTGGGTGGGGTGTTATGCAAAAATCAGTGCAAATGCATCTAAATTTAACCCTTGCATCGCCGCCTGGCCGAAAATGTCCTACCGACAGGTTCCGTTTTATTTTTCACTTTATGTGTTGTTTATTGATTTATTCTTAATTATAATTGATTTGTAGTATATTTTGGACCCCTAATTAATTAGGGCGTTGATTCCTGTCTTAAAAATTTGAGTAATTTTGACGAAAACTGACATAATATGTAGATTTGGTCGTTTTTCTTTTTGGATTTTCGCTACATACGAGCTGTACAACGTATATATATATATATTTTTTTAGTATATTTTGTGAATTAAATTGTTTTATATAAATTAACCCCATTTTATAAAATTGTTAACGGTGGAGACAGTGTAGCGTAACGGGAGAAAGGAGGTTCGTTTTGTCAAATAATGAGATAATTCTGTCGGTATTCGTCATTTTTTGTTTTAATTTCGCTTCTTACAACGCCCATGTACGTGGGTGGGCTGTTATGCAAAAATCAGTGCAAATGCATCTAAATTTAACCCTTGCATCGCCGCCTGGCCGAAAATGTCTTACCGAACGGTTCCGTTTTATTTTTCACTTTATGTGTTGTTTATTGATTTATTCTTAATTATAATTGATTTGTAGTATATTTTGGACCCCTAATTAATTAGGGCGTTGATTCCTGTCTTAAAAATTTGAGTAATTTTGATGAAAACTGTAAAAATATTTAGTTTTTGGTCGTTTTTCTTCGGTTTTCGCTACAGACGAGTGTTTTTTTATTGATTTATCCATATTTAAAATTAATTCTTCCATAATTCGGACCCCTTATTACTTCCGGCATCGAATCCTGTCACAAAAATAATGAAATGTTGATGAAAATTGACAAAATATGCAGTTTTTGGTCGTTTTTCTTCGTTTTTCTTCGGGTTTTCACTACATACGAGCTGTATAACGTGTATATATGTTATAAAACGCGACAAATTGCGACGTAAATAACCGTAGTACGTGTTAATACAAAACGTGTTAATATGAAAGAACTGAGACGTATGATGATGGAGAGGAAGAGCCACCACGCCGCTGCGGACCGTGCAACAACGAAGCAACTGCTGGTTTATATTATACAAATGTACAAACAGTTAAATTTACAATAGAAAACGTGTTATAAGGATACTCATTTAAAGAGAAATCCTCGGTCCATACCCCCCGGAGTCTAGTAATTTGAACTGTTTCCACAAAAGTGTAAAAATTAGTGTTCATCTTGCAAAACAATTTAGCAACGCCGCGAATTTTATTTATTGTACTGTGTCGATCGGAGAACATATTGCCATGTTTGTCGTGTCTACACAGCGATGTAGGTATACTTTGTTACATAGTATTCCTATAGAGCTATTGTGCACAATGACGACATATATGTGGCTCGTCTTTTTTAAGATGTGATTTTGTAAACGATCGTTTAAATGATCCCGGCATGTACTTTCGTACGTTGAAACGATACGAAATGAGACAATGTCGGTCTCTCTACATATATATAACTATATTATTATACGTATAGTTAATATAGTTGTAGTAGTTGGTTATTGTAGTTTGTTTTCAGTGCATCGTACCGCGGTTTCAACGCGCTGGAAGGACGGAAAAATAACACGCTCCAGCGTGTACCAACCACCGACCTTAACGATTGGACCCGGTACCGTGACACCCCGTACTGAAGGAGGGGAAAGACGGAGTTTTATAATAAACACGTTCCGACTCTCTTAATTCCGGGCGGAATCGATACAGTCTCTCTCGATTTCGAAAAGAATAAAGAGTTAAAAATGTCGTACCAGCTGTCTTGGTTGTTGAACGTTCAAAATGGGATTGAAATATATCTCTCTTCATCTCATATACCTACATTATGGTTATGTTTTCTCACGGAAACGCATCAACGTCGTCGTCGTCGTCGTCGTCGTCGTCGTGAATGAATCTGCTATAAGACACACCCTCGGTCAGCTCGTTAACCGACTGCCGTGGGGGAGGTGGCGCGATTCGTCTCGGTAAACGTTTGTGTTTATTGTTGTGAGCTCCCTGGTTGATCCTGCCAGTAGTTATATGCTTGTCTCAAAGATTAAGCCATGCATGTCTCAGTGCAAGCCGTATTAAGGCGATACCGCGAATGGCTCAATATATCAGTCTTGGTTCCTTAGATCTTACTCAGTTACTTGGATAACTGTGGTAATTCTAGAGCTAATACATGCAATTGGAACTCTGACCAGTGATGGGACGAGTGCTTTTATTAGATCAAAACCAATCGACGGAGGGCCTCGCGTCCGAAGTCGTTAACTTTGATGAATCTGGATAACTTTTGCGGATCGCATGGTCTTCGTACCGGCGACGCATCTTTCAAATGTCTGCCTTATCAACTTTCGATGGTAGTTTCTGCGACTACCATGGTTGTCACGGGTAACGGGGAATCAGGGTTCGATTCCGGAGAGGGAGCCTGAGAAACGGCTACCACATCCAAGGAAGGCAGCAGGCGCGCAAATTACCCACTCCCGGCACGGGGAGGTAGTGACGAAAAATAACGATACGGGACTCTTACGAGGCCTCGTAATCGGAATGAGTACACTTTAAATATTTTAACGAGGAACAATTGGAGGGAAAGTCTGGTGCCAGCAGCCGCGGTAATTCCAGCTCCAATAGCGTATACTAAAATTGTTGCGGTTAAAAAGCTCGTAGTTGCATTTGTGCCCCGCGCTGTCGGTGCACTGCATCCGCGGTGATTACTGACACGTTTGCGGAGCATATCGTCGGTGAGCCGGCGGTAATACGCCGGTTCAATATCAAAATCCTATCGCGGTGCTCTTCAGTGAGTGTCGAGGTGGGCCGACAATTTTACTTTGAACAAATTAGAGTGCTCAAAGCGGGCTCAAAATGCTGCTTGAATATTTCGTGCATGGAATAATAGAATATGATCTCGGTTCTATTTTGTTGGTTTTCAGAACTCCGAGGTAATGATTAATAGGGATAACTGGGGGCATTCGTATTGCGACGTTAGAGGTGAAATTCTTGGATCGTCGCAAGACGAACATCAGCGAAAGCATTTGCCAAAGGTGTTTTCATCAATCAAGAACGAAAGTTAGAGGTTCGAAGGCGATTAGATACCGCCCTAGTTCTAACCGTAAATATGTCGTCTAGCAATCCGCCGACGTTACTACAATGGCTCGGCGGGCGGCTTCCGGGAAACCAAAGATTTTGGACTCCGGGGGGAGTATGGTTGCAAAGCTGAAACTTAAAGGAATTGACGGAAGGGCACCACCAGGAGTGGAGCCTGCGGCTTAATTTGACTCAACACGGGAAATCTCACCAGGCCCGGACACCGGAAGGATTGACAGATTAACAGCTCTTTCTTGATTCGGTGGGTGGTGGTGCATGGCCGTTCTTAGTTGGTGGAGCGATTTGTCTGGTTAATTCCGGTAACGAACGAGACTCTAGCCTGCTAAATAGGCGTCGTCATTTCGGTGTGCGTGATTTCGGTCGCGCAACTCACTGGCGACGTATTAAAATTCTTCTTAGAGGGACCGGCGGCTTCGAGCCGCACGAGATTGAGCAATAACAGGTCTGTGATGCCCTTAGATGTCCTGGGCCGCACGCGCGCTACACTGAAGGAATCAACATGTTCTCCCTGGCCTAGAGGCCCGGGCAACCCGTTGAAACTCCTTCGTGCTGGGGATTGGGGTTTGCAATTATCCCCCATAAACGAGGAATTCCTAGTAAGCGCGAGTCATAAGCTCGCGTTGATTACGTCCCTGCCCTTTGTACACACCGCCCGTCGCTACTACCGATTGAATGATTTAGTGAGGTCTTCGGACCGACACGCGGTGGCTTCACGGCCGTCGGCGTCGCTGGGAAGTTGACCAAACTTGATCATTTAGAGGAAGTAAAAGTCGTAACAAGGTTTCCGTAGGGGAACCTGCGGAAGGATCATTAACGTAAATATTTATACGTATACATTATACCGTATATTATTACACGAATCCATCCAAAGTTATTATTATTATTATTATTATAAAACTTTTTTATATATAATAGAGAGACTGTCTCCTCGGTTTCGCGTCGCGTGCGCTTAATAAACGATTTTGACGATTAAAAATCCATAATCCGAGTCGTATAGCTAGCTGTGCGCGTTCGATAACATATAAATACACGGGGTTTAGAGTGAGAGGGAAATATAATTTATTTGTTTTCTCTTTCGTTCCAAGTTATTCATTATTATTATTATTATTATTATTATTATTTACAAATTGTATCAGGGTAATAATAAAACTATTACCCTGGACGGTGGATCACTTGGCTCGCGGGTCGATGAAGAACGCAGTTAACTGCGCGTCATAGTGTGAACTGCAGGACACATTTGAACATCGACATTTCGAACGCACATTGCGGTCCATGGAGACACATCCAGGACCACTCCTGTCTGAGGGCCGGCTGCATAATAACAAAAACCACACTGCGCCTTGCCACAACACGGCGCATATGGCGGTTCTAACGCGCTAGTGTCGCGCTATAGTCCGTTTAAAAATGTAAAAGAGTTACCGCTGTGTGTTGCTATATTAATGTTTTATTCACACGCGCGTAGAACGCTTCGAATAAGAGTAGTAAACTATGTCGCCGACCTGAATAAAATGTTGTGTATATACAGTGGCGACCGGTAGGCGGACTCGACGTCCGAAGGGCGCTACCGCTACGTGTTCACTCGACGTTGTAGCGCCGACGGATATCGTGTCTGCCTCCATTTATAACGTTGGCCTCAGATCAGGGAGGATTACCCGCCGAATTTAAGCATATTAGTAAGCGGAGGAAAAGAAACTAACTAGGATTTCCTTAGTAGCGGCGAGCGAACAGGAAATAGCCCAGCACTGAATCCCGTCGTTGTCACGGCGGCGGGAGATGTGGTGTTCGGGAGGTTCCGCTTTCTCGTCGTTGTCTTCTCCTGTCCAAGTTCGTCTTGAACGGGGCCGTTTACCCATAGAGGGTGCCAGGCCCGTAGCGACGGAGGACGGCGGCGAGAGGGACTCTCCTCAGAGTCGGGTTGCTTGAGAGTGCAGCCCTAAGTGGGTGGTAAACTCCATCTAAGGCTAAATATTACCGCGAGACCGATAGCGAACAAGTACCGTGAGGGAAAGTTGAAAAGAACTTTGAAGAGAGAGTTCAACAGTACGTGAAACCGTCCAGGGGTAAACCTGCGAAACTCGAATGAACGAACGGAGAGATTCATCGTCATTCCTCGGCGCACGTGCGCTAGTCGCGGATGCCTTCGGCCTCGGTCGTCGGCACCTCTCGCGTACGTCGCGTCCGGGGACGGCGTGCACTTCTCTCTTAGTAATACATCGCGACCCGTTCGATGTCGGTCTAAGTGCCTTTCGGGAGTCTCCGCACCGTTCGCGGTGTGGATACCGTGAAGTGCACCGACCGGCCGTCGGACGGTATATCATACGAAACGCTCACGCGCTCGCGCGCGTCCGGCCCGACGCAAGGTAACGTCGCAGCCCGCGTCCTGCCCGAGTGCGGACGCGGGTTCGGCGCGCCTGTCGTCGCAGCCGTGCTGTCTCGGACTGTGTGCGTATCCGTCTGCGATGATTCAGTTTCGGGCACTCGCAGGACCCGTCTTGAAACACGGACCAAGGAGTCTAGCATGTGTGCGAGTCATTGAGATCGTAAACTGAAAGGCTTAACGAAAGTGAAGGTGGTCGCTCGTCGACCGCTCAGGGAGGATGGCGCTCGGATCTCGGTCCTACGCTCGCACTCCCGAGGCGTCTCGTTTCCAATCTGCGAATGCAGGCGCGCTCTGAGCACAGATGCTGGGACCCGAAAGATGGTGAACTATGCCTGGTCAGGTCGAAGTCAGGGGAAACCCTGATGGAGGACCGTAGCGATTCTGACGTGCAAATCGATCGTCGGAACTGGGTATAGGGGCGAAAGACTAATCGAACCATCTAGTAGCTGGTTCCGTCCGAAGTTTCCCTCAGGATAGCTGGCGTCGATTCGAACAGTCTCATCCGGTAAAGCGAATGATTAGAGGCATTGGGGCCGAAACGACTTCAACCTATTCTCAAACTTTAAATGGGTGAGAACTCCGGCTTACTCCAACGATGAAGCCGGAGTTTTGATGACGGTGCCAAGTGGGCCAATTTTGGTAAGCAGAACTGGCGCTGTGGGATGAACCAAACGTAGTGTTAAGGCGCCTAAAAAACGCTCATGGGACACCATGAAAGGCGTTGGTCGCTCATGACAGCAGGACGGTGGCCATGGAAGTCGGAATCCGCTAAGGAGTGTGCAACGACTCACCTGCCGAAGCAACCAGCCCTGAAAATGGATGGCGCTGAAGCGTTTTGCCTATACACTACCGTTACCGGCATGTGCGATGACACAGTTTTATTATTGCGTCATCATTAAGCCGTAACGAGTAGGACGTGCGCGGCGGCGTGCGCAGAAGGGTCTGGGCGTGAGCCCGCCTGGAGCCACCGTCGGTGCAGATCTTGGTGGTAGTAGCAAATACTCCAGCGAGGCCCTGGAGGACTGACGTGGAGAAGGGTTTCGCGTGAACAGTAGTTGCTCGCGAGTCAGTCGATCCTAAGCTCAAGGAGAGATCTTATGTCGATGTGTTGTGTTTATCTGATAAATAACAACCTTTGAGCGAAAGGGAATCCGGTTCCTATTCCGGAACCCGGCAGCGGAACCGTTTCAATAATCGTTCCCTAGTCTTTTTAAGCTAGTGTTCGACGGGGTAACCCAAAGTGGCCTGAAGACGCCGCCGAGAGGTCCGGGAAGAGTTTTCTTTTCTGCCTGAGCGTTCGAGTTCCATGGAATCCTATAGAAGGGAGATATGGTTCGGAACGCGAAGAGCACCGCATTTGCGGCGGTGTCCGGATACTCTCTGCGGACCTTGAAAATTCAGGTGAGGGATGTACGTGGAGATGTCGCGCCGGTTCGTACCCATATCCGCAGCAGGTCTCCAAGGTGAAGAGCCTCTAGTCGATAGAATAATGTAGGTAAGGGAAGTCGGCAAATTGGATCCGTAACTTCGGAATAAGGATTGGCTCTGAGGACCGGGGCGTGTCGGGTTTGGAAGGGAAGCGGATGCGGCCGGTGCCGGGCCTGGTCGATGCCCTCGCAAGGGGGCGGAAACTGGACCCGCGCTCCGGCCTTCCGCGGATCTTCCTAGCCGTAAGGCCGTGTCGGTTGCGTTTCGGCGTAATCGATGCGGTTCTGTACGACCGTCGTTCAACGGTCAGCTCAGAACTGGCACGGACAAGGGGAATCCGACTGTCTAATTAAAACAAAGCATTGCGATGGCCCTCGCGGGTGTTGACGCAATGTGATTTCTGCCCAGTGCTCTGAATGTCAACGTGAAGAAATTCAAGCAAGCGCGGGTACGGGTGTGTGGTGTACCTCACGCTGCACACCCATAAAGCTGGTTGTCAGGCCACCTAATCCTAGGATTCTGGGCAACTGGCGCCAGCTTCCAGCAATGAGGTGAGGTAGAGAAACACGCAAGTGTTCTCAGCGGTTACTCATCCGACGTGACGGAGGAAACTCTGTCGACATGAGTGCTAAGGGGGAGGGGAGCCCCACCGTGTTTAGGCTAACGGTGCCCCTCCATCTGGTGTCGGCCTCTTAGTGGCTGTGACGTTGGAACCATAGAACAAGTGGTGAGTTTTGTATCCGTCATGTGGCGGCATTACTCTTAAGCCGGGGGAGTATCTTGGTGTGCTCCATCCCGGCCATCGGTCATACATCCTTGCCTTGGTGCCTGGTTGACCGATGGTGCTTGCCGTCTGAGCAACATCCAGGCGCAATTCGGAGTCAGTTACGGGGATCTGAGCTCGCTTAACTAGAGAGTAGTATTACTGTCCGGGTGTTTGAGGCGGTACACGTTTGAGCACTGTAATGCGGGAACCGCACGGTTAATACTATGAATTAAGTTGATAAAGGTTTCGGTCCGTCCCGATACCAGTGCGAGAGGGTAGGTTTTACCCGAGTAGGTGGGGGGGCTGTGCGCCCCCCCACACCCCCCGCACGACGGAAGTAACTATGACTCCCTTAAGATAGCCAAATGCCTCGTCATCTAATTAGTGACGCGCATGAATGGATTAACGAGATTCCCACTGTCCCTATCTACTATCTAGCGAAACCACAGCCAAGGGAACGGGCTTGGGAAAATCAGCGGGGAAAGAAGACCCTGTTGAGCTTGACTCTAGTCTGGCATTGTAAGGAGACATGAGAGGTGTAGCATAAGTGGGAGATCGTTCGCGGTCGTCGCTGAAAAACCACTACTTTCATTGTTTCATTACTTACTCGGTTGGGCGGAAGCGGTGCGCGGTCGATTAATCGGCACGCGCACGGTGTTTCGTTCCAAGCGTGCAGAGTGGCGACGTGGCGGCAACGCTCGTCGCCGTACAACTCCCGCGTGATCCGGTTCGAGGACACTGTCAGGCCGGGAGTTTGGCTGGAGCGGTACATCTGTCAAAGAATAACGCAGGTGTCCTAAGGCCAGCTCAGCGAGGACAGAAACCTCGCGTGGAGCAAAAGGGCAAAAGCTGGCTTGATCCAGATGTTCAGTACGCATAGGGACTGCGAAAGCACGGCCTATCGATCCTTTAGTACTGAAGAGTTTTCAGCAAGAGGTGCCAGAAAAGTTACTACAGGGATAACTGGCTTGTGGCAGCCAAGCGTTCATAGCGACGTTGCTTTTTGATCCTTCGATGTCGGCTCTTCCTGTCATTGCGAAGCAAAATTCGCCAAGCGTTGGATTGTTCACCCATCAAAAGGGAACGTGAGCTGGGTTTAGACCGTCGTGAGACAGGTTAGTTTTACCCTACTGATGGCTTGTCGTTGCGATAGTAATACTGCTCAGTACGAGAGGAACCGCAGTTTCGGACATTTGGTTCATGCACTCGGCCGAGCGGCCGGTGGTGCGAAGCTACCATCCGCGGGATTATGCCTGAACGCCTCTAAGGCCGAAGCCAGCCTAGCCGAATCCGGCAAGGATATGCTCACTGTGGAGCCCCGAGTGTCGGGAGGCTCTATACAATGTGACTTTACTAGTCGCGCTTTACTCCGTAAGGTGCGACGTCGAAGCCCATTTGGATGGAGGAGATCGGTGCGGTCGGTTTAACACGTGCATCACGGCTCCTCTGTCCGAATTTACCTCAGTTCGATGTCGGGGCTCGGAATAGTCTGTAGACGACTTACGTTCCTGGCGGGGTGTTGTGCTCGGTAGAGCAGCGTCGTGCTGCGATCTGTTGAGACTCAGCCCTACGCCAGGTGATTCGTATAACTATACGAGATGTGTATGTTGTATTATGTCGCATATTTATGTCGCGATCACATGTTATACTGCTCTTTATATTAAAACTATAATATTACTTTAATTTACTGATAACAACAAACTTCTACTATTTTTATACTTATCATAGTTTTTATATCTACTATTTTTTTATGGATGTTGTAATTTATCTATCTATTTTTTTAATGGACCCTGATTTTTCATCAATTGTTCTCTTGTTTGTTTGTTTGTTTGTTTGTTTGTTTGTTTGTTGATCTTAGATGCATATTTATCTACTATCGATTAACTTTCTGTAACTTAAAATATCAATATGCACCACCGTCATTGCCGTATAATAATTCCTTTCCATCCAAAGGTTGTCTGGAAGAGATCGCTTTTTAGCGATAAGACCGTCCATTGTAACACTTGTTCTACTATTGTTTCTTCATTTTTGTTATTTTTGTTTGTAGTGTGTACTGTATGTGTGTATATATATATATATATATATATCTACTATTTTTTTATGGATGTTGTAATTTATCTATCTATTTTTTTTATGGACCCTGTTTTTCCATCAATTGTTCCCTATCTTAGATGCATATTTATCTACTACCGATTAACTTTCTCAATATGCACCACCGTCATTGCCGTATATTAATTCCTTTCCATCCAAAGGTTGTCTGGAAGAGATCGCTTTTTAGCGATAAGACCGCCCATTGTCCCATATATTTTGTATTAATGTTTTAGTTATTATTGTATTTTTGTTCTATGTGGTGTACAATAAAGAGTTATCTATCTATCTATCTATCAATAGGTATAGCCTTACTTTGATGTAAATATATATATATATATATTTATCTACTACCGATTAACTTTCTGTAACTTAAAATATCAATATAGCCTTAGTTTGATGTAAATATATATTTTCACCTCACAAGCTCGGAAAGATTTTGTTTGTCATTCGAAATCTGAGTGCAAAAGTGCATTTTACCCGCTAGCGTGGAAAGTGTTTTTAAAATTAGAACCTTTCTATTATTTTCTATTATACCAATCATTTTCTATACCGACAGACAATCCACTGAAAATACTTTATTACTAATTTATATTATATTATTATCCGATTCGATTCTACGCTACTTGACTCTTATTCGTCTCTTTTCATTATCAATTCTTTTCTACTCTATTCTACTCTATTCTACTGTGTTCTACTGTGTTCTACTGTGTTCTACTGTTTTCTACTCTTTTCTACTCTGTTCTACTCTGTTCTACTCTATTCTACTGTGTTCTACTGTTTTCTACTCTTTTCTACTATATTCTACTCTGTTCTACTCTATTCTACTGTATTCTACTGTGTTCTACTGTTTTCTACTCTATTCTACTCTTTTCTTTCTACTTAGTTGTTTTTCTTGCACCTAGTACTCTCGCCAAAAAGACACTTTTTTTTTTTTTTTTTTTTTTTTAAGAATAATAAACACTTTATTACACCATATAAGGAACAAATACAATAACTTATTTTTAAAATACGGCACAATGGGCGGTCTTATCGCTAAGGGCGATCTCTTCCAGACAACCACTTGACTTTTCAACTTTTTTTTCCTACTTGATTGGAAAGAAGCGGTCAATCAAATTTTATAAATCTCAATGTACCATCGTTTTTTCTCTATGTAATTCTTATCATATTTTTGGTATTATGTTTTTTTGCAAATAGTTACATTTAGACTTCCTTTAGTGTTAAGGTTTTTTTTTTTTTTTATTTATGTCAGTGTTCTAAATGTTATTAACCTAACATAAATGAGCCTAACATAAATAAACCTAACATAAACCAACCTAACATAATCGTACCTAACTTAAAGTAACTATAATCAATCAATATCAATACATAATATAAAACAAAGTCGCATTCCGCGTCTGTCTATCTGTCCGTCTATCTGTCTGTTAGGCCGCTAACTCCTAAACCATGCAACGGATTTTGATGCGGATTTCACCATCAGTTAGATATTTTTTTACAGAATATTCTTTTATATAATACGAGAGCATATGAGACCTGAACGTAGCGAGCGCGTACCCCCGTACGTAGCGGAGTGAAAGTCGAGGGTGCGAGAACTTCCCCTTTTTTCTCTTATTTTTTTTCTTAATTAAGTCCATGCGACGCCGGGGTGGGTCGCTAGTGTGTGTATAAATGCCTGCATGGATCAATAAATACACAAACAATAACTTGGAAGTAACATGATGTATCCGCTTGCATTTCAGGTGCTGATGTCGTTGCATAGTAGAATGTATGCAGCCGTCCGCCGCGCCGCCGCCGCCGCCGCCGCCGCGCCCGTACCTTTTGCACTGCACTGCACTGCACTGCACTGCACTGCACTGCACTGCACTGCACTGCACCTACACTACGCGGCTGACCCGTCTCGCCTAAACATAACACAATATTTGAGGTACGTATTATATACGCGGGCCTTGAGGGCCCCGCACCTTCTCATACGGCGCGGGCGCGGGCGCGGGCGGCTGCCGTGAGAAACAGCTAAGCGTATGCAAAAATGAATGAAATGGGCTGTACTATGGATTAATACTCGAAGAAACACGGGTTCGAGAAAAATATACATAACCAAAAACGTCTCATTAGCGATTTCACGGCAAAATTCGGATATCTGCAGAACAGTTTCAAAACTGTCCGCTCGCCGCTAGATGGCGTTCTCAACGGTAGGTAGTGGCGCGTGTATGTATGTATTGGCATTGGCGAGCGACAATGAAATTTATGAACGCAAACATTTCAATATTAAAAAATGAATGCGTGTCAATCAATCACATTTTCTCCATCTACCTTCAACTTTTCTTTGGCTAATAGGCTGGGGGGGATTCGTTGGCAAAAGCGCGGGCACGCGATCTCAAGAAAATCGTCTCAGGGTGGAAAAGGAAAAGGAGAAGCTAAGGGTTTCTCTAAAAATTGGGTATTGTGTATCTCAACCTATGTACGTTTGTTCCTTTGTGGTACTATATAGACCTGTATATGACGCTTTGTTGTCGCCATATTGAGAATAATAAAACAAATAGAGTAGAGATCATTGAATAGGTTAGGTATTTGAATCATTTTTGGGTTTCTCTTATGATTTTTCATTTCTAATTAGGATCTATAACGATTAAAAGTTGGCTAGCAACCATTCTCACTTAAATTTTTGGCTCTTTTTACGCGACTACGACAACGGATAAACATATAGAGAAACGAATGTTACATCCGTGACTCGGAAACAAACATTTCTGCTTATCACACAAATGAATGCACCTAGCGGGATTCGAACCCGCGACCGTTGGTTGACTGCGCAGTCAGGGTCACTAACCATTCGGCCAACCGGACGTCAATATATATGTATATGTGGATGTACCACCAATAGCGTCGCACCTATTGGTCCTATATTGACAAGCGAGCTATCAATCGAGTCGTGTATAGGTATACAGTGTCATAGGCTATTTTTTCACCCGTCTACAGGGAATCAAAGGAAGGGTTATGTGTTCAAACTTAAAACAAGTCCCAATTTTATGAACAAGCGAGGTAGTAATCGAATCGACTTCATTTATAGAGTGTCATAGGCTTCTTTTATTTACCCGGTTACGGCGAAGCATAGGAAGGGTTATGTGTTCAAACTAAAAACTTGGTCCGATTTTGACAAGCGAGTATCAATCGATTCGTCTCAATTGGCAAGAGTGTCATAGTCTATCTATCGAGTCGTGTTTAGGTATACAGTGTCTTAGGCTATTTTTTCACCCGTCTACAGGGAATCAAAGGAAGGGTTATGTGTTCAAACTTAAAACAAGTCCAATTTTATGAACAAGCGAGGTAGTAATCGTATCGACTTCATTTATAGAGTGTCACATAGGCTTCTTTTTTTTACCCGGTTACGGCGAAGCATAGGAAGGGCATTATGTGTTCAAACTAAAAACTTGGTCCGATTTTGACAAGCGAGTATCAATCGATTCGTCTCAATTGCAAGAGTGTCATAGTCAATATTTACCCGACCGTTGTCAGGTTTTTGTTTTTGAACGTTATGTCTTGTTAGTTTCGTTCGCAGTCGGGGTTTTCAGCACTTTCGTTTATGTGTCGTTATTTTTTGTTTCAACCTCCGGACAAACCAAACTGAAAATGCACCTTATTATTAGATAGGTAGGTAGGTATACATTGCATTGGACATATTATCCCGCTCCATCGACACGTGGATTAGCAAATTTAACGTATTAGAAGTTGTAGTTGAAAACTCCTTCCTTACATACAACAAACTAAAAGAATGCTTATAATGAAATTAGGTTTGTTAGTAACATAAGCTGCCACCTGAATTTCAGATTTGTGGTGTGCCTTGACCGTTGTCAGCCGCGACTCGCCGCCCGCCGCGACCCTGGAATATTATCACGGTAGGTGGTCACCTTCAGTATGTTTTACAATATAATTGAGCGGCAGTTATACGAGCACGTCGCGTTGTTCGCCAGATCACGGGCACGCGCACTCGCGGCCACGCGTACTCTGCCCATAACAATAGTTATTGCAGTGCCATGCCATACAGAATAGCGGCACTGCGCCTGCGCTATATACTAAATGTTGATGCAGCTTTAGTACCTACCATAATATGCTAGTGACTAGTGGCTGTGTGAGCTGTAGACCTTGCGAGTACAAACTTTAATGCAAAGAATCTAGCGGTGCACAGTAGCGCCGCGCCATCTATTTACCTTATTGTAAATCTAACATTAAAAAAATAGTAGGTAAAGGGCTGAAACCTAAAAGTGAGCAATTTACATTTTGAGGACCTATTCTGCTCATCACGCCGAAGATCCTCATCAGATCTTCACCAATTTTTTTATGAGACCAACTTAAAGTTACTATCTTTCAATTAGAGCGGAGGTATTCAGGGGCCCCCTTTTTTGCCCCTTTTTTGGAGAAGTACACCTAATGCAAAAAAAAAAAAATTTTTTTTTGTGTTATTTGCATACAAAGTTTCGTCTAGATCGGTTGAGAAATGAGACCTGTAGAGGAAAACAGAGACCCGGATGGAAATAATAATTATTATAATAATTCTCCCAAGCTGAAACGGAGACGCTTCGTTCGTTAAATACCTGTATGGATCAATAACTTGAAAGTAACATGATGTACCCGCGTGCATTTCAGGTGCGGATGTCGTTGCATAGTATGCAGCCGTCCGCCGCCGCCGCCGCCGCCGCGCCCTTATTTACTGCAACGCACTGCTGACTAGTAGTACTCGCCTGAAACGTAACACAAGAAGGTATGTATTATCGCTCGCTTCTCAGAGGGCGCGGGTGCTGTGAGGACCAGCTGAGCGTATTCAAGAAATGGGCTGCAGCTTGTGTTGCCTGTGTCTGTGAACCTACATAAGTATCGAATCACAGAAATCGAAGCGTGCTGATTATACGAATTATACCTAAAATATTACACACTATCTGCATTACAGTTTATAGCGATCAAAGTTATCCTATGTCCTTCCCCAGGGTACAACATATCTCCATAACTCATTTAACCAAGATCGGTTCAGCCGTTTGATCGTAAAAAGGTAACATTCATACAGAAAGACTGACATATTTACAGAGTTACTTCCACTTACTTTTATAATGTTATTCTGTGAAACACAAGTTTGAGAAAAAATATATACAAAACCAACAACGTCCCATTAGCGTTTTCACGGCAAAAGCCAGCCAGTGCTCTGCATGCAGTACAGTTGTGAAGTACTGTCCACTCGCCGCTAGATGGCACTCTTTAGCTAAGGAGCAAGGTGCGCGTTCTCTACTCAACGGTAGGTGGCGCTACCTATAAATGTAAGTTCGCAATATTAATTTGTGAATGCAACATTTAAATCAGGTGGTAGCCTTTCAAATTTTAACCGTTTATTTGTATACTAGCGACTCGCCCCGGTTTCTCTAAATATTTATTAATACAAAATTTCGGTATTCTACCAGTGTTTTGATTGACAAATTTGAACAAATAACAGTTACTGTGACTACACTAACTACAACACCTAATTAGACATAAAGCCTCGTGGGCTTTTTTGTGGCTAATGATTAGTACAATAAACATATATAATTATATAATGCATAATAATCAATAGTTCTTGTATAATTGATGCCTTGGGTGGTTTACTTTATTGTAATTTTGGTATGGATCTCCAATTTTATGAAAAATAAAATACAGCCCATGTTACTTGCTGATAATGTCCGTCTTGCTGATGTGTATGATTAAGTAAAAGATTTTTTTAAATCGACACTCATACATACATACATACATACATACATACATACATACATACATACATACATACATACATACATATAAAAAAAAACAAATCTTTCCTCTTTATAAAAAAAGTGGAGGTTCTAAATTCGACTGTGCTTATCAGCCTATATATGTTTGTTAATTTGTGGCACTACATAGACCAAACGCGTGGACCGATTCTGATGATACTTACGTCAATCGAATTATGTTAATCTTGCGCGTGTGCTATTAAAGACATGACAATAATCAAAATTCAATAACACCATATTGTGAAGAAAAAAAGAAAAATCGACGAAAGAACTATTGAATAGGTATTTGACACTCATTTTTAGGTTATTCTAATATTTTTTCATTTCTAATGAGGATCTATGACGATTCGAAGTTGGTAAGCAGTACTTTTGATTATGTATTTATTTCTTGTTTCAATTTCCGGACAAACCCAACTGAAAATCCATCTTATTTGTATATATACATTGCATTGGAAACATTATCCAAAATTGTGCCGCTCCTTCGACTCTCGGACTAGCAAATATGACGTGTTAGAAGTTGTAGTTGAAAACTCTTGTTGTTAGTAACATAAGATGCAACTCGCCGAAACCCTGGAATATTATCATGGTAGGTAACGTCAGTATGTTTTACAATATAATTGAGCGACAGTTATACGAGCACGTCGCGCAGACCAGACCAGATCAGATCAGACCAGATCGCAGGCACGCGTAGCCTGCCCATAACAATAAGTATTGCATTGCATTGCCATACAGAACAGCAGCAGTGCGCCTGCGCTCGTCACCCCGTTACATTTTGCCTTCATTATTGTGTAGAGATAGAGATAGATAACTCTTTATTGCACAAGAAATGAACTGATGATACAATAAACAAGTTTTAACAGAGACACATAGGCTGTTACAAAGGATGGTAGTGTGCGGAATTATAAAAATATACCTACATATATATAATGAATTATACAAATATTTATTACCATATAATAATAATAATAATAATAATAATAATAATAATAATAATAATACTACACTTACTTATATACACCTACTGTTAACATAAAATAATTATAAATATTATCGTACATTCAACAGATTAATAACTTGACAAGTACAGATTCTTGACACGGTCTTTAAAAATGTTCAGTGATGTAGCTTTCCTAACAGAGACTGGTAAAGAATTCCCAAGAAGTAACTGCTTGTGTTTTAAAAGACTTACTATAAAAAGAACTCACGTGTGCGCCAATTAATTTTCAGTTGGAGATTTTCTGATGACCTCAGATAATGGGTATGAGTAGAGTAAAGAAGAAATTCGAAACGTTCCTTAAGAGGATTTTTCCACATTTTAAGAATGTGACAAAAATAGCCTATTAGATCTACACTAAGCGGATTCATTATTTTTTTGCCCTACTACGGCGATGCAAGGCAAGGGTAAAGTTTTTAAAAGCCTACGTATGCTTGTATGTAAATATATATTTCTTTGTATGTTTGAATACATGTTTTACCCGACTACGACGAAGTATAAAGGGGGGGTAATGTATTTTACCGTATATGTATGTATGTTTGGTTGTATAGATGTTCCAGCATAGCGTCACCCCTATCAATCTGATTTTGACATGCGAGGTATCAATCGATTCGTCTTTAAAGTCGCAAAAGTGTCGTAATCTACTTTTTACCCGATTACGGCGAAGCAAAGGAAGGGTTATGTGTTTAACAGGCTGTATAGATGTGCCACCGTAGCGTCGCCCCTATTGGTCTGACTTAGAATCGATTCGTCTTTATCGCCAGAGAGTCGTAGATACGCTATTTTTACCCGACTGCGGCAAAGCAAAGGAAAACTTTTGTTTTTAACAGTCTATATAGATGTTCCACCGTAGACACTGGAAAGGAAAAAAGGAAGGCATACACAATAAATAATACAAGAGTTAGCTCGAAGCATTAGCAAGCTGAAGTGAGACAACAGCTGGGGAAGAGGCCCATGTCCAGCAGTGGACGAATACGGGCTGATGATATGTATAATAAATAGGCTACGATAACTATTAAATCTAAGTACAAACTAAAAAAAAATAAAAACATATATATTATACCAATTTTGTCGTATACTTGATAATGTACATACAAATTTACTAAAGTTGATTGAATGATGCATTTTTCAGAAGCTCCTGTCGGAGCCCCCCCCCCCCCCCCCCCGTGCGTTCATTCGCAGTGTTCGATTGTAAATGCTGCATCGCTGCTGGTAGCGGCTCCTGCTCCGCCGCCGCCGTCTAATTACGGTAAGCCCAATTTAGTTTAGAATTATAATTGTACTCGCACGTTATCTATCTATGTATATTGATGATACACAACATTAATTTTAATAATAGCCAGGTAACAAGCGATCGAGTATTATTTGAATTTTTATTTCACTCATTTATTTCCCTCGCTAATTCATTTTTGACAGCACGCTTTCTTTTGGTTGTTTGGGTGACAACGGTGATTTTAAATATTCTGCCTAAAAACTAGATAGAAATAAATTTAAATGGTGCGCATAGCTACGGGAATAAATTTACTCTGCCTAGATAATCCAATAAAACAAAAAGTCGAATCGAAGTGTCATATTATTAATTAATCAATACCTACACGTTTAGTATTGCCATTTTCTTATTACGGGTCGTGGTGTCGTATCAGTGTCGTTGTTATTTTCAGAGTCCTTGAAGATTTCTTTAGTAACCTACACCTGTAAATATACAAAACAAAAATAAATGGCCAGTCTTACTTAAGCTATCTAACGAAAGTTTGAGATTTGCATTAACTATATCGTTCTTAGCAACGTTTTAACAAGTACGCCGGTGGGCGTGTAGTCCAATGTGACGTCATCGATTACGTGTTTTGTAATAATAATACTTTTTATTATTACAATGTCGACAACTAATTGACTCCTTTCTTCCGGTACGTTATTTCAATCCAACAGTTATATTTTTCTTCCTTTGTTTTTTCCCTTCCGCCATCTGAGCTGCTCCCCTGAACCTGTCCAGTCTCAGGATGGTTACAACAATGCACACAATCATGTTGTAACGCCATATATTTTTTGTAATTATAAGCGTTTCTTTGTAAAAAAAAAAAAAAAAAAAAAAAAAAAACACCTCTCCCCCGGCCTTCATAGATCAATAGATTTTCAGTTGCAGGCACAATCTCTCAACTTTCATTTTTTTATATTTTTTCTGTAACATGTTTCGGTAATCACAGCTACCAGCAGCTATTGAGCACTGGAAGTACTAATACTTTGACTATTGTACCCGTTCAAGTAGTAAAATGAATAATATTCATTTTTTATACAAATTAATTAAGCCCCCTTTTAATAAAATTGTTAACAGTGGAGACGGCGGCGTAACGAGAGAAAGGATAAATATTCGCTTTCGCAAAGTTTTTTTTTGCCTAATTTCGCTTTTTAAAACGCCCGTGACGTGGGTGGTGTTTATAGATTACATAGCCGCCTTTGCCTAGCCGCACGTCGAAAATGTTGTATCGACTGGTTCCGTTTTTTTTCTTTTCTTTTTTCTTTTTAAATAGTTTTACATGTTTTTTATTTTTTTATTATTATTTTTTGTAAATTCAATTGTTTTATTTAAATTAAAACCCCCATTTAATAAAATTGTTAACAGTGGAGACAGTACCGTAAAAGGGATAATGGAGGTTCACTTTCACAGATAGTGAGCTAATTGTACCTGTCAACGTACATGTTTAATTTAGCTTTTTAAAACGCCCGTGACGTGCGTGGTGTTTATCGATTGCGTAGATGCAAAAATGAGTGCATTTTTTTCTACTTAGCCGCCTTTGCTTTTTCGCTACGTCGAAAATGTCGTATCGTCAAGTTGAGATGTTTTTATTTTTTTACATTGACACACACATATATATATATATATATATATATTCTGAAATTCGTTTGTTTTATATGAATGAACGGGGTGTTCATTCATATAAAATTGTTATAGTGACGTGACGTAGTAGCGTGACGGGGAAAAGGAGGTTCGTTTTGACAAATAATGAGAGAATTCTGCCGGTATTCGACGTTTATTGTTCTAATTTCGTTCAATTGCGCTTTCGAACGCCCATGACGTGGGTGATGTTTATAGATTACATAATATTATGCAAAAATCAGTGCAAATGCTTCTTAATTTAACCCTTGCATCGCCGCCTGGCCGAAAATGTCCTATCGACAGGTTCCGTGTTATTTTTTACTTCATGTGTTGTTTATTGATTTATTCTTAATTATTATCGTTGTTGTAAGCAACGCCCATGAAGCGTTGTGTTATGCAAAAAACAGTGCAAATGCATCTAAATTTAATCCTTGCATCGCCGCCTGGCCGAAAATGTCCTACCGAAAGATTCCGTTTTATTTTTTTTACTTCATGTGTGGTTTATTGATTTATTCTTAATTATAATTGATTTCTAGTATATTTGGACCCCTAATTAGTTAGGGCGTTGATTCCTGTCTTAAAAATTTGAGTAATTTTGATGAAAACTTTCAAAATATGTGTAGTTTTTGGTCGTTTTTCTTCGGTTTTTCGCTACATACGAGCTGTATAACGTATATGTCTATTGTTTAGAGTATATTTTGTGAATTAAATTGTTTTATATAAATTAACCCCATTTTATAAAATTGTTAACGGTGGAGACAGTGTAGCGTAACGGGAGAAAGGAGGTTCGTTTTGTCAAATAATGAGATAATTCTGCCGGTAGTCGTCATTTTTTGTTTTAATTTCGCTTCTTACAACGCCCATGACGTGGGTGGGGTGTTATGCAAAAATCAGTGCAAATGCATCTAAATTTAACCCTTGCATCGCCGCCTGGCCGAAAATGTCCTACCGACAGGTTCCGTTTTATTTTTCACTTTATGTGTTGTTTATTGATTTATTCTTAATTATAATTGATTTGTAGTATATTTTGGACCCCTAATTAATTAGGGCGTTGATTCCTGTCTTAAAAATTTGAGTAATTTTGACGAAAACTGACATAATATGTAGATTTGGTCGTTTTTCTTTTTGGATTTTCGCTACATACGAGCTGTATAACGTATATATATATATATATATATATATATCTTCTTTTTTTAGTATATTTTGTGAATTCAATTGTTTTATATAAATTAACCCCATTTGATAAAATTGTTAACGGTGGAGACAGATTAGCGTAACGGGAGAAAGGAGGTTCGTATTGACAAATAATGAGAGAATTCTGTCGGTATTCGTCATTTTTTGTTTTAATTTCGCTTCTTACAACGCCCATGTACGTGGGTGGGCTGTTATGCAAAAATCAGTGCAAATGCATCTAAATTTAACCCTTGCATCGCCGCCTGGCCGAATATGTCTTACCGAACGGTTCCGTTTTATTTTTCACTTTATGTGTTGTTTATTGATTTATTCTTAATTATAATTGATTTGTAGTATATTTTGGACCCCTAATTAATTAGGGCGTTGATTCCTGTCTGTCTTAAAAATTTGAGTAATTTTGACGAAAACTGACATAATATGTAGATTTGGTCGTTTTTCTTTTTGGATTTTCGCTACATACGAGCTGTATAACGTATATATATATATATTTTTAGTATATTTTGTGAATTAAATTGTTTTATATAAATTAACCCCATTTGATAAAATTGTTAACGGTGGAGACAGTGTAGCGTAACGGGAGAAAGGAGGTTCGTATTGACAAATAATGAGAGAATTCTGTCGGTATTCGTCATTTTTTGTTTTAATTTCGCTTCTTACAACGCCCATGTACGTGGGTGGGCTGTTATGCAAAAATCAGTGCAAATGCATCTAAATTTAACCCTTGCATCGCCGCCTGGCCGAAAATGTCTTACCGAACGGTTCCGTTTTATTTTTCACTTTATGTGTTGTTTATTGATTTATTCTTAATTATAATTGATTTGTAGTATATTTTGGACCCCTAATTAATTAGGGCGTTGATTCCTGTCTTAAAAATTTGAGTAATTTTGATGAAAACTGTAAAAATATTTAGTTTTTGGTCGTTTTTCTTCGGGTTTCGCTACAGACGAGTGTTTTTTTATTGATTTATCCATATTTTAAATTAATTCTTCCATAATTCGGACCCCTTATTACTTCCGGCATCGAATCCTGTCACAAAAATAATGAAATGTTGATGAAAATTGACAAAATATGCAGTTTTTGGTCGTTTTTCTTCGTTTTTCTTCGGGTTTTCACTACATACGAGCTGTATAACGTGTATATATGTTATATAACAGTGAAATTATGACGTAAATAACCGTAGTACGTGTTAATACAAAACGTGTTAATATGAAAGAACTGAGACGTATGATGATGGAGAGGAAATGCGGACCGTGCAACGAAGCAACTGCTGGTTTATATTATACAAATGTACAAACAGTTAAATTTACAATAGAAAACGTGTTATAAGATACTCATTTAAAGAGAAATCTCGGTCCATACACCCCCCCCCCCCCCCCCGGAGTCTAGTAATTTGAACTGTTTCCACAAAAGTGTAAAAATTAGTGTTCATCTTGCAAAACAATTTAGAACGCCGCGAATTTTATTTATTGTACTGTGTCGATCGGGAGAAGAAGAACATATTGCCAAGTTTGTCGTGTCTACAGCGATGTAGGTATACTTTGTTACATAGTATTCCTATAGAGCTATTGTACACAATGACGACATATATGTGGCTCGTCTTTTTTAAGATGTGATTTTGTAAACGATCGTTTAAATGATCCCGGCATGTACTTTCGTACGTTGAAACGATACGAAATGAGACAATGTCGGTCTCTCTACATATAACTATATTATTATAATACGTATAGTTAATATAGTTTTAGTAGTTGGTTATTGTAGTTTGTTTTCAGTGCATCGTACCGCGGTTTCAACGCGCGGGAAGGACGGAAAAATAACACGCTCCAGCGTGTACCAACCACCGACCTTAACGATTGGAACCGGTACCGTGACACCCCGTACTGAAGGAGGGGAAAGACGGAGTTTTATAATAAACACGTTCCGACTCTCTTAATTCCGGGCGGAATCGATACAGTCTCTCTCGATTTCGAAAAGAATAAAGAGTTAAAAATGTCGTACCAGCTGTCTTGGTTGTTGAACGTTCAAAATGGGATTGAAATATATCTCTCTTCATCTCATATACCTACATTATGGTTATGTTTTCTCACGGAAACGCATCAACGTCGTCGTCGTCGTCGTCGTCGTGAATGAATCTGCTATAAGACACACCCTCGGTCAGCTCGTTAACCGACTGCCGTGGGGGAGGTGGCGCGATTCGTCTCGGTAAACGTTTGTGTTTATTGTTGTGAGCTCCCTGGTTGATCCTGCCAGTAGTTATATGCTTGTCTCAAAGATTAAGCCATGCATGTCTCAGTGCAAGCCGTATTAAGGCGATACCGCGAATGGCTCAATATATCAGTCTTGGTTCCTTAGATCTTACTCAGTTACTTGGATAACTGTGGTAATTCTAGAGCTAATACATGCAATTGGAACTCTGACCAGTGATGGGACGAGTGCTTTTATTAGATCAAAACCAATCGACGGAGGGCCTCGCGTCCGAAGTCGTTAACTTTGATGAATCTGGATAACTTTTGCGGATCGCATGGTCTTCGTACCGGCGACGCATCTTTCAAATGTCTGCCTTATCAACTTTCGATGGTAGTTTCTGCGACTACCATGGTTGTCACGGGTAACGGGGAATCAGGGTTCGATTCCGGAGAGGGAGCCTGAGAAACGGCTACCACATCCAAGGAAGGCAGCAGGCGCGCAAATTACCCACTCCCGGCACGGGGAGGTAGTGACGAAAAATAACGATACGGGACTCTTACGAGGCCTCGTAATCGGAATGAGTACACTTTAAATATTTTAACGAGGAACAATTGGAGGGAAAGTCTGGTGCCAGCAGCCGCGGTAATTCCAGCTCCAATAGCGTATACTAAAATTGTTGCGGTTAAAAAGCTCGTAGTTGCATTTGTGCCCCGCGCTGTCGGTGCACTGCATCCGCGGTGATTACTGACACGTTTGCGGAGCATATCGTCGGTGAGCCGGCGGTAATACGCCGGTTCAATATCAAAATCCTATCGCGGTGCTCTTCAGTGAGTGTCGAGGTGGGCCGACAATTTTACTTTGAACAAATTAGAGTGCTCAAAGCGGGCTCAAAATGCTGCTTGAATATTTCGTGCATGGAATAATAGAATATGATCTCGGTTCTATTTTGTTGGTTTTCAGAACTCCGAGGTAATGATTAATAGGGATAACTGGGGGCATTCGTATTGCGACGTTAGAGGTGAAATTCTTGGATCGTCGCAAGACGAACATCAGCGAAAGCATTTGCCAAAGGTGTTTTCATCAATCAAGAACGAAAGTTAGAGGTTCGAAGGCGATTAGATACCGCCCTAGTTCTAACCGTAAATATGTCGTCTAGCAATCCGCCGACGTTACTACAATGGCTCGGCGGGCGGCTTCCGGGAAACCAAAGATTTTGGACTCCGGGGGGAGTATGGTTGCAAAGCTGAAACTTAAAGGAATTGACGGAAGGGCACCACCAGGAGTGGAGCCTGCGGCTTAATTTGACTCAACACGGGAAATCTCACCAGGCCCGGACACCGGAAGGATTGACACATTAACAGCTCTTTCTTGATTCGGTGGGTGGTGGTGCATGGCCGTTCTTAGTTGGTGGAGCGATTTGTCTGGTTAATTCCGGTAACGAACGAGACTCTAGCCTGCTAAATAGGCGTCGTCATTTCGGTGTGCGTGATTTCGGTCGCGCAACTCACTGGCGACGTATTAAAATTCTTCTTAGAGGGACCGGCGGCTTCGAGCCGCACGAGATTGAGCAATAACAGGTCTGTGATGCCCTTAGATGTCCTGGGCCGCACGCGCGCTACACTGAAGGAATCAACATGTTCTCCCTGGCCTAGAGGCCCGGGCAACCCGTTGAAACTCCTTCGTGCTGGGGATTGGGGTTTGCAATTATCCCCCATAAACGAGGAATTCCTAGTAAGCGCGAGTCATAAGCTCGCGTTGATTACGTCCCTGCCCTTTGTACACACCGCCCGTCGCTACTACCGATTGAATGATTTAGTGAGGTCTTCGGACCGACACGCGGTGGCTTCACGGCCGTCGGCGTCGCTGGGAAGTTGACCAAACTTGATCATTTAGAGGAAGTAAAAGTCGTAACAAGGTTTCCGTAGGGGAACCTGCGGAAGGATCATTAACGTAAATATTTATACGTATACATTATACCGTATATTATTACACGAATCCATCCAAAGTTATTATTATTATTATTATAAAACTTTTTTATATATAATAGAGAGACTGTCTCCTCGGTTTCGCGTCGCGTGCGCTTAATAAACGATTTTGACGATTAAAAATCCATAATCCGAGTCGTATAGCTAGCTGTGCGCGTTCGATAACATATAAATACACGGGGTTTAGAGTGAGAGGGAAATATAATTTATTTGTTTTCTCTTTCGTTCCAAGTTATTCATTATTATTATTATTATTATTATTATTATTATTATTTACAAATTGTATCAGGGTAATAATAAAACTATTACCCTGGACGGTGGATCACTTGGCTCGCGGGTCGATGAAGAACGCAGTTAACTGCGCGTCATAGTGTGAACTGCAGGACACATTTGAACATCGACATTTCGAACGCACATTGCGGTCCATGGAGACACATCCAGGACCACTCCTGTCTGAGGGCCGGCTGCATAATAACAAAAACCACACTGCGCCTTGCCACAACACGGCGCATATGGCGGTTCTAACGCGCTAGTGTCGCGCTAGTCCGTTTAAAAATGTAAAAGAGTTACCGCTGTGTGTTGCTATATTAATGTTTTATTCACACGCGCGTAGAACGCTTCGAATAAGAGTAGTAAACTATGTCGCCGACCTGAATAAAATGTTGTGTATATACAGTGGCGACCGGTAGGCGGACTCGACGTCCGAAGGGCGCTACCGCTACGTGTTCACTCGACGTTGTAGCGCCGACGGATATCGTGTCTGCCTCCATTTATAACGTTGGCCTCAGATCAGGGAGGATTACCCGCCGAATTTAAGCATATTAGTAAGCGGAGGAAAAGAAACTAACTAGGATTTCCTTAGTAGCGGCGAGCGAACAGGAAATAGCCCAGCACTGAATCCCGTCGTTGTCACGGCGGCGGGAGATGTGGTGTTCGGGAGGTTCCGCTTTCTCGTCGTTGTCTTCTCCTGTCCAAGTTCGTCTTGAACGGGGCCGTTTACCCATAGAGGGTGCCAGGCCCGTAGCGACGGAGGACGGCGGCGAGAGGGACTCTCCTCAGAGTCGGGTTGCTTGAGAGTGCAGCCCTAAGTGGGTGGTAAACTCCATCTAAGGCTAAATATTACCGCGAGACCGATAGCGAACAAGTACCGTGAGGGAAAGTTGAAAAGAACTTTGAAGAGAGAGTTCAACAGTACGTGAAACCGTCCAGGGGTAAACCTGCGAAACTCGAATGAACGAACGGAGAGATTCATCGTCATTCCTCGGCGCACGTGCGCTAGTCGCGGATGCCTTCGGCCTCGGTCGTCGGCACCTCTCGCGTACGTCGCGTCCGGGGACGGCGTGCACTTCTCTCTTAGTAATACATCGCGACCCGTTCGATGTCGGTCTAAGTGCCTTTCGGGAGTCTCCGCACCGTTCGCGGTGTGGATACCGTGAAGTGCACCGACCGGCCGTCGGACGGTATATCATACGAAACGCTCACGCGCTCGCGCGCGTCCGGCCCGACGCAAGGTAACGTCGCAGCCC
>OX276374.1:50000-65000 GCA_946251855.1 Alsophila aescularia | reverse complement strand
TAATCAATCAATATCAATACATAATATAAAACAAAGTCGCATTCCGCGTCTGTCTATCTGTCCGTCTATCTGTCTGTTAGGCCGCTAACTCCTAAACCATGCAACGGATTTTGATGCGGATTTCACCATCAGTTAGATATTTTTTTACAGAATATTCTTTTATATAATACGAGAGCATATGAGACCTGAACGTAGCGAGCGCGTACCCCCGTACGTAGCGGAGTGAAAGTCGAGGGTGCGAGAACTTCCCCTTTTTTCTCTTATTTTTTTTCTTAATTAAGTCCATGCGACGCCGGGGTGGGTCGCTAGTGTGTGTATAAATGCCTGCATGGATCAATAAATACACAAACAATAACTTGGAAGTAACATGATGTATCCGCTTGCATTTCAGGTGCTGATGTCGTTGCATAGTAGAATGTATGCAGCCGTCCGCCGCGCCGCCGCCGCCGCCGCCGCCGCGCCCGTACCTTTTGCACTGCACTGCACTGCACTGCACTGCACTGCACTGCACTGCACTGCACTGCACCTACACTACGCGGCTGACCCGTCTCGCCTAAACATAACACAATATTTGAGGTACGTATTATATACGCGGGCCTTGAGGGCCCCGCACCTTCTCATACGGCGCGGGCGCGGGCGCGGGCGGCTGCCGTGAGAAACAGCTAAGCGTATGCAAAAATGAATGAAATGGGCTGTACTATGGATTAATACTCGAAGAAACACGGGTTCGAGAAAAATATACATAACCAAAAACGTCTCATTAGCGATTTCACGGCAAAATTCGGATATCTGCAGAACAGTTTCAAAACTGTCCGCTCGCCGCTAGATGGCGTTCTCAACGGTAGGTAGTGGCGCGTGTATGTATGTATTGGCATTGGCGAGCGACAATGAAATTTATGAACGCAAACATTTCAATATTAAAAAATGAATGCGTGTCAATCAATCACATTTTCTCCATCTACCTTCAACTTTTCTTTGGCTAATAGGCTGGGGGGGATTCGTTGGCAAAAGCGCGGGCACGCGATCTCAAGAAAATCGTCTCAGGGTGGAAAAGGAAAAGGAGAAGCTAAGGGTTTCTCTAAAAATTGGGTATTGTGTATCTCAACCTATGTACGTTTGTTCCTTTGTGGTACTATATAGACCTGTATATGACGCTTTGTTGTCGCCATATTGAGAATAATAAAACAAATAGAGTAGAGATCATTGAATAGGTTAGGTATTTGAATCATTTTTGGGTTTCTCTTATGATTTTTCATTTCTAATTAGGATCTATAACGATTAAAAGTTGGCTAGCAACCATTCTCACTTAAATTTTTGGCTCTTTTTACGCGACTACGACAACGGATAAACATATAGAGAAACGAATGTTACATCCGTGACTCGGAAACAAACATTTCTGCTTATCACACAAATGAATGCACCTAGCGGGATTCGAACCCGCGACCGTTGGTTGACTGCGCAGTCAGGGTCACTAACCATTCGGCCAACCGGACGTCAATATATATGTATATGTGGATGTACCACCAATAGCGTCGCACCTATTGGTCCTATATTGACAAGCGAGCTATCAATCGAGTCGTGTATAGGTATACAGTGTCATAGGCTATTTTTTCACCCGTCTACAGGGAATCAAAGGAAGGGTTATGTGTTCAAACTTAAAACAAGTCCCAATTTTATGAACAAGCGAGGTAGTAATCGAATCGACTTCATTTATAGAGTGTCATAGGCTTCTTTTATTTACCCGGTTACGGCGAAGCATAGGAAGGGTTATGTGTTCAAACTAAAAACTTGGTCCGATTTTGACAAGCGAGTATCAATCGATTCGTCTCAATTGGCAAGAGTGTCATAGTCTATCTATCGAGTCGTGTTTAGGTATACAGTGTCTTAGGCTATTTTTTCACCCGTCTACAGGGAATCAAAGGAAGGGTTATGTGTTCAAACTTAAAACAAGTCCAATTTTATGAACAAGCGAGGTAGTAATCGTATCGACTTCATTTATAGAGTGTCACATAGGCTTCTTTTTTTTACCCGGTTACGGCGAAGCATAGGAAGGGCATTATGTGTTCAAACTAAAAACTTGGTCCGATTTTGACAAGCGAGTATCAATCGATTCGTCTCAATTGCAAGAGTGTCATAGTCAATATTTACCCGACCGTTGTCAGGTTTTTGTTTTTGAACGTTATGTCTTGTTAGTTTCGTTCGCAGTCGGGGTTTTCAGCACTTTCGTTTATGTGTCGTTATTTTTTGTTTCAACCTCCGGACAAACCAAACTGAAAATGCACCTTATTATTAGATAGGTAGGTAGGTATACATTGCATTGGACATATTATCCCGCTCCATCGACACGTGGATTAGCAAATTTAACGTATTAGAAGTTGTAGTTGAAAACTCCTTCCTTACATACAACAAACTAAAAGAATGCTTATAATGAAATTAGGTTTGTTAGTAACATAAGCTGCCACCTGAATTTCAGATTTGTGGTGTGCCTTGACCGTTGTCAGCCGCGACTCGCCGCCCGCCGCGACCCTGGAATATTATCACGGTAGGTGGTCACCTTCAGTATGTTTTACAATATAATTGAGCGGCAGTTATACGAGCACGTCGCGTTGTTCGCCAGATCACGGGCACGCGCACTCGCGGCCACGCGTACTCTGCCCATAACAATAGTTATTGCAGTGCCATGCCATACAGAATAGCGGCACTGCGCCTGCGCTATATACTAAATGTTGATGCAGCTTTAGTACCTACCATAATATGCTAGTGACTAGTGGCTGTGTGAGCTGTAGACCTTGCGAGTACAAACTTTAATGCAAAGAATCTAGCGGTGCACAGTAGCGCCGCGCCATCTATTTACCTTATTGTAAATCTAACATTAAAAAAATAGTAGGTAAAGGGCTGAAACCTAAAAGTGAGCAATTTACATTTTGAGGACCTATTCTGCTCATCACGCCGAAGATCCTCATCAGATCTTCACCAATTTTTTTATGAGACCAACTTAAAGTTACTATCTTTCAATTAGAGCGGAGGTATTCAGGGGCCCCCTTTTTTGCCCCTTTTTTGGAGAAGTACACCTAATGCAAAAAAAAAAAAATTTTTTTTTGTGTTATTTGCATACAAAGTTTCGTCTAGATCGGTTGAGAAATGAGACCTGTAGAGGAAAACAGAGACCCGGATGGAAATAATAATTATTATAATAATTCTCCCAAGCTGAAACGGAGACGCTTCGTTCGTTAAATACCTGTATGGATCAATAACTTGAAAGTAACATGATGTACCCGCGTGCATTTCAGGTGCGGATGTCGTTGCATAGTATGCAGCCGTCCGCCGCCGCCGCCGCCGCCGCGCCCTTATTTACTGCAACGCACTGCTGACTAGTAGTACTCGCCTGAAACGTAACACAAGAAGGTATGTATTATCGCTCGCTTCTCAGAGGGCGCGGGTGCTGTGAGGACCAGCTGAGCGTATTCAAGAAATGGGCTGCAGCTTGTGTTGCCTGTGTCTGTGAACCTACATAAGTATCGAATCACAGAAATCGAAGCGTGCTGATTATACGAATTATACCTAAAATATTACACACTATCTGCATTACAGTTTATAGCGATCAAAGTTATCCTATGTCCTTCCCCAGGGTACAACATATCTCCATAACTCATTTAACCAAGATCGGTTCAGCCGTTTGATCGTAAAAAGGTAACATTCATACAGAAAGACTGACATATTTACAGAGTTACTTCCACTTACTTTTATAATGTTATTCTGTGAAACACAAGTTTGAGAAAAAATATATACAAAACCAACAACGTCCCATTAGCGTTTTCACGGCAAAAGCCAGCCAGTGCTCTGCATGCAGTACAGTTGTGAAGTACTGTCCACTCGCCGCTAGATGGCACTCTTTAGCTAAGGAGCAAGGTGCGCGTTCTCTACTCAACGGTAGGTGGCGCTACCTATAAATGTAAGTTCGCAATATTAATTTGTGAATGCAACATTTAAATCAGGTGGTAGCCTTTCAAATTTTAACCGTTTATTTGTATACTAGCGACTCGCCCCGGTTTCTCTAAATATTTATTAATACAAAATTTCGGTATTCTACCAGTGTTTTGATTGACAAATTTGAACAAATAACAGTTACTGTGACTACACTAACTACAACACCTAATTAGACATAAAGCCTCGTGGGCTTTTTTGTGGCTAATGATTAGTACAATAAACATATATAATTATATAATGCATAATAATCAATAGTTCTTGTATAATTGATGCCTTGGGTGGTTTACTTTATTGTAATTTTGGTATGGATCTCCAATTTTATGAAAAATAAAATACAGCCCATGTTACTTGCTGATAATGTCCGTCTTGCTGATGTGTATGATTAAGTAAAAGATTTTTTTAAATCGACACTCATACATACATACATACATACATACATACATACATACATACATACATACATACATACATATAAAAAAAAACAAATCTTTCCTCTTTATAAAAAAAGTGGAGGTTCTAAATTCGACTGTGCTTATCAGCCTATATATGTTTGTTAATTTGTGGCACTACATAGACCAAACGCGTGGACCGATTCTGATGATACTTACGTCAATCGAATTATGTTAATCTTGCGCGTGTGCTATTAAAGACATGACAATAATCAAAATTCAATAACACCATATTGTGAAGAAAAAAAGAAAAATCGACGAAAGAACTATTGAATAGGTATTTGACACTCATTTTTAGGTTATTCTAATATTTTTTCATTTCTAATGAGGATCTATGACGATTCGAAGTTGGTAAGCAGTACTTTTGATTATGTATTTATTTCTTGTTTCAATTTCCGGACAAACCCAACTGAAAATCCATCTTATTTGTATATATACATTGCATTGGAAACATTATCCAAAATTGTGCCGCTCCTTCGACTCTCGGACTAGCAAATATGACGTGTTAGAAGTTGTAGTTGAAAACTCTTGTTGTTAGTAACATAAGATGCAACTCGCCGAAACCCTGGAATATTATCATGGTAGGTAACGTCAGTATGTTTTACAATATAATTGAGCGACAGTTATACGAGCACGTCGCGCAGACCAGACCAGATCAGATCAGACCAGATCGCAGGCACGCGTAGCCTGCCCATAACAATAAGTATTGCATTGCATTGCCATACAGAACAGCAGCAGTGCGCCTGCGCTCGTCACCCCGTTACATTTTGCCTTCATTATTGTGTAGAGATAGAGATAGATAACTCTTTATTGCACAAGAAATGAACTGATGATACAATAAACAAGTTTTAACAGAGACACATAGGCTGTTACAAAGGATGGTAGTGTGCGGAATTATAAAAATATACCTACATATATATAATGAATTATACAAATATTTATTACCATATAATAATAATAATAATAATAATAATAATAATAATAATAATAATAATACTACACTTACTTATATACACCTACTGTTAACATAAAATAATTATAAATATTATCGTACATTCAACAGATTAATAACTTGACAAGTACAGATTCTTGACACGGTCTTTAAAAATGTTCAGTGATGTAGCTTTCCTAACAGAGACTGGTAAAGAATTCCCAAGAAGTAACTGCTTGTGTTTTAAAAGACTTACTATAAAAAGAACTCACGTGTGCGCCAATTAATTTTCAGTTGGAGATTTTCTGATGACCTCAGATAATGGGTATGAGTAGAGTAAAGAAGAAATTCGAAACGTTCCTTAAGAGGATTTTTCCACATTTTAAGAATGTGACAAAAATAGCCTATTAGATCTACACTAAGCGGATTCATTATTTTTTTGCCCTACTACGGCGATGCAAGGCAAGGGTAAAGTTTTTAAAAGCCTACGTATGCTTGTATGTAAATATATATTTCTTTGTATGTTTGAATACATGTTTTACCCGACTACGACGAAGTATAAAGGGGGGGTAATGTATTTTACCGTATATGTATGTATGTTTGGTTGTATAGATGTTCCAGCATAGCGTCACCCCTATCAATCTGATTTTGACATGCGAGGTATCAATCGATTCGTCTTTAAAGTCGCAAAAGTGTCGTAATCTACTTTTTACCCGATTACGGCGAAGCAAAGGAAGGGTTATGTGTTTAACAGGCTGTATAGATGTGCCACCGTAGCGTCGCCCCTATTGGTCTGACTTAGAATCGATTCGTCTTTATCGCCAGAGAGTCGTAGATACGCTATTTTTACCCGACTGCGGCAAAGCAAAGGAAAACTTTTGTTTTTAACAGTCTATATAGATGTTCCACCGTAGACACTGGAAAGGAAAAAAGGAAGGCATACACAATAAATAATACAAGAGTTAGCTCGAAGCATTAGCAAGCTGAAGTGAGACAACAGCTGGGGAAGAGGCCCATGTCCAGCAGTGGACGAATACGGGCTGATGATATGTATAATAAATAGGCTACGATAACTATTAAATCTAAGTACAAACTAAAAAAAAATAAAAACATATATATTATACCAATTTTGTCGTATACTTGATAATGTACATACAAATTTACTAAAGTTGATTGAATGATGCATTTTTCAGAAGCTCCTGTCGGAGCCCCCCCCCCCCCCCCCCCCCCCCCGTGCGTTCATTCGCAGTGTTCGATTGTAAATGCTGCATCGCTGCTGGTAGCGGCTCCTGCTCCGCCGCCGCCGTCTAATTACGGTAAGCCCAATTTAGTTTAGAATTATAATTGTACTCGCACGTTATCTATCTATGTATATTGATGATACACAACATTAATTTTAATAATAGCCAGGTAACAAGCGATCGAGTATTATTTGAATTTTTATTTCACTCATTTATTTCCCTCGCTAATTCATTTTTGACAGCACGCTTTCTTTTGGTTGTTTGGGTGACAACGGTGATTTTAAATATTCTGCCTAAAAACTAGATAGAAATAAATTTAAATGGTGCGCATAGCTACGGGAATAAATTTACTCTGCCTAGATAATCCAATAAAACGAAAAGTCGAATCGAAGTGTCATATTATTAATTAATCAATACCTACACGTTTAGTATTGCCATTTTCTTATTACGGGTCGTGGTGTCGTATCAGTGTCGTTGTTATTTTCAGAGTCCTTGAAGATTTCTTTAGTAACCTACACCTGTAAATATACAAAACAAAAATAAATGGCCAGTCTTACTTAAGCTATCTAACGAAAGTTTGAGATTTGCATTAACTATATCGTTCTTAGCAACGTTTTAACAAGTACGCCGGTGGGCGTGTAGTCCAATGTGACGTCATCGATTACGTGTTTTGTAATAATAATACTTTTTATTATTACAATGTCGACAACTAATTGACTCCTTTCTTCCGGTACGTTATTTCAATCCAACAGTTATATTTTTCTTCCTTTGTTTTTTCCCTTCCGCCATCTGAGCTGCTCCCCTGAACCTGTCCAGTCTCAGGATGGTTACAACAATGCACACAATCATGTTGTAACGCCATATATTTTTTGTAATTATAAGCGTTTCTTTGTAAAAAAAAAAAAAAAAAAAAAAAAAAAACACCTCTCCCCCGGCCTTCATAGATCAATAGATTTTCAGTTGCAGGCACAATCTCTCAACTTTCATTTTTTTATATTTTTTCTGTAACATGTTTCGGTAATCACAGCTACCAGCAGCTATTGAGCACTGGAAGTACTAATACTTTGACTATTGTACCCGTTCAAGTAGTAAAATGAATAATATTCATTTTTTATACAAATTAATTAAGCCCCCTTTTAATAAAATTGTTAACAGTGGAGACGGCGGCGTAACGAGAGAAAGGATAAATATTCGCTTTCGCAAAGTTTTTTTTTGCCTAATTTCGCTTTTTAAAACGCCCGTGACGTGGGTGGTGTTTATAGATTACATAGCCGCCTTTGCCTAGCCGCACGTCGAAAATGTTGTATCGACTGGTTCCGTTTTTTTTCTTTTCTTTTTTCTTTTTAAATAGTTTTACATGTTTTTTATTTTTTTATTATTATTTTTTGTAAATTCAATTGTTTTATTTAAATTAAAACCCCCATTTAATAAAATTGTTAACAGTGGAGACAGTACCGTAAAAGGGATAATGGAGGTTCACTTTCACAGATAGTGAGCTAATTGTACCTGTCAACGTACATGTTTAATTTAGCTTTTTAAAACGCCCGTGACGTGCGTGGTGTTTATCGATTGCGTAGATGCAAAAATGAGTGCATTTTTTTCTACTTAGCCGCCTTTGCTTTTTCGCTACGTCGAAAATGTCGTATCGTCAAGTTGAGATGTTTTTATTTTTTTACATTGACACACACATATATATATATATATATATATATTCTGAAATTCGTTTGTTTTATATGAATGAACGGGGTGTTCATTCATATAAAATTGTTATAGTGACGTGACGTAGTAGCGTGACGGGGAAAAGGAGGTTCGTTTTGACAAATAATGAGAGAATTCTGCCGGTATTCGACGTTTATTGTTCTAATTTCGTTCAATTGCGCTTTCGAACGCCCATGACGTGGGTGATGTTTATAGATTACATAATATTATGCAAAAATCAGTGCAAATGCTTCTTAATTTAACCCTTGCATCGCCGCCTGGCCGAAAATGTCCTATCGACAGGTTCCGTGTTATTTTTTACTTCATGTGTTGTTTATTGATTTATTCTTAATTATTATCGTTGTTGTAAGCAACGCCCATGAAGCGTTGTGTTATGCAAAAAACAGTGCAAATGCATCTAAATTTAATCCTTGCATCGCCGCCTGGCCGAAAATGTCCTACCGAAAGATTCCGTTTTATTTTTTTTACTTCATGTGTGGTTTATTGATTTATTCTTAATTATAATTGATTTCTAGTATATTTGGACCCCTAATTAGTTAGGGCGTTGATTCCTGTCTTAAAAATTTGAGTAATTTTGATGAAAACTTTCAAAATATGTGTAGTTTTTGGTCGTTTTTCTTCGGTTTTTCGCTACATACGAGCTGTATAACGTATATGTCTATTGTTTAGAGTATATTTTGTGAATTAAATTGTTTTATATAAATTAACCCCATTTTATAAAATTGTTAACGGTGGAGACAGTGTAGCGTAACGGGAGAAAGGAGGTTCGTTTTGTCAAATAATGAGATAATTCTGCCGGTAGTCGTCATTTTTTGTTTTAATTTCGCTTCTTACAACGCCCATGACGTGGGTGGGGTGTTATGCAAAAATCAGTGCAAATGCATCTAAATTTAACCCTTGCATCGCCGCCTGGCCGAAAATGTCCTACCGACAGGTTCCGTTTTATTTTTCACTTTATGTGTTGTTTATTGATTTATTCTTAATTATAATTGATTTGTAGTATATTTTGGACCCCTAATTAATTAGGGCGTTGATTCCTGTCTTAAAAATTTGAGTAATTTTGACGAAAACTGACATAATATGTAGATTTGGTCGTTTTTCTTTTTGGATTTTCGCTACATACGAGCTGTATAACGTATATATATATATATATATATATATATATCTTCTTTTTTTAGTATATTTTGTGAATTCAATTGTTTTATATAAATTAACCCCATTTGATAAAATTGTTAACGGTGGAGACAGATTAGCGTAACGGGAGAAAGGAGGTTCGTATTGACAAATAATGAGAGAATTCTGTCGGTATTCGTCATTTTTTGTTTTAATTTCGCTTCTTACAACGCCCATGTACGTGGGTGGGCTGTTATGCAAAAATCAGTGCAAATGCATCTAAATTTAACCCTTGCATCGCCGCCTGGCCGAATATGTCTTACCGAACGGTTCCGTTTTATTTTTCACTTTATGTGTTGTTTATTGATTTATTCTTAATTATAATTGATTTGTAGTATATTTTGGACCCCTAATTAATTAGGGCGTTGATTCCTGTCTGTCTTAAAAATTTGAGTAATTTTGACGAAAACTGACATAATATGTAGATTTGGTCGTTTTTCTTTTTGGATTTTCGCTACATACGAGCTGTATAACGTATATATATATATATTTTTAGTATATTTTGTGAATTAAATTGTTTTATATAAATTAACCCCATTTGATAAAATTGTTAACGGTGGAGACAGTGTAGCGTAACGGGAGAAAGGAGGTTCGTATTGACAAATAATGAGAGAATTCTGTCGGTATTCGTCATTTTTTGTTTTAATTTCGCTTCTTACAACGCCCATGTACGTGGGTGGGCTGTTATGCAAAAATCAGTGCAAATGCATCTAAATTTAACCCTTGCATCGCCGCCTGGCCGAAAATGTCTTACCGAACGGTTCCGTTTTATTTTTCACTTTATGTGTTGTTTATTGATTTATTCTTAATTATAATTGATTTGTAGTATATTTTGGACCCCTAATTAATTAGGGCGTTGATTCCTGTCTTAAAAATTTGAGTAATTTTGATGAAAACTGTAAAAATATTTAGTTTTTGGTCGTTTTTCTTCGGTTTTCGCTACAGACGAGTGTTTTTTTATTGATTTATCCATATTTTAAATTAATTCTTCCATAATTCGGACCCCTTATTACTTCCGGCATCGAATCCTGTCACAAAAATAATGAAATGTTGATGAAAATTGACAAAATATGCAGTTTTTGGTCGTTTTTCTTCGTTTTTCTTCGGGTTTTCACTACATACGAGCTGTATAACGTGTATATATGTTATATAACAGTGAAATTATGACGTAAATAACCGTAGTACGTGTTAATACAAAACGTGTTAATATGAAAGAACTGAGACGTATGATGATGGAGAGGAAATGCGGACCGTGCAACGAAGCAACTGCTGGTTTATATTATACAAATGTACAAACAGTTAAATTTACAATAGAAAACGTGTTATAAGATACTCATTTAAAGAGAAATCTCGGTCCATACACCCCCCCCCCCCCCCCCCGGAGTCTAGTAATTTGAACTGTTTCCACAAAAGTGTAAAAATTAGTGTTCATCTTGCAAAACAATTTAGAACGCCGCGAATTTTATTTATTGTACTGTGTCGATCGGGAGAAGAAGAACATATTGCCAAGTTTGTCGTGTCTACAGCGATGTAGGTATACTTTGTTACATAGTATTCCTATAGAGCTATTGTACACAATGACGACATATATGTGGCTCGTCTTTTTTAAGATGTGATTTTGTAAACGATCGTTTAAATGATCCCGGCATGTACTTTCGTACGTTGAAACGATACGAAATGAGACAATGTCGGTCTCTCTACATATAACTATATTATTATAATACGTATAGTTAATATAGTTTTAGTAGTTGGTTATTGTAGTTTGTTTTCAGTGCATCGTACCGCGGTTTCAACGCGCGGGAAGGACGGAAAAATAACACGCTCCAGCGTGTACCAACCACCGACCTTAACGATTGGAACCGGTACCGTGACACCCCGTACTGAAGGAGGGGAAAGACGGAGTTTTATAATAAACACGTTCCGACTCTCTTAATTCCGGGCGGAATCGATACAGTCTCTCTCGATTTCGAAAAGAATAAAGAGTTAAAAATGTCGTACCAGCTGTCTTGGTTGTTGAACGTTCAAAATGGGATTGAAATATATCTCTCTTCATCTCATATACCTACATTATGGTTATGTTTTCTCACGGAAACGCATCAACGTCGTCGTCGTCGTCGTCGTCGTGAATGAATCTGCTATAAGACACACCCTCGGTCAGCTCGTTAACCGACTGCCGTGGGGGAGGTGGCGCGATTCGTCTCGGTAAACGTTTGTGTTTATTGTTGTGAGCTCCCTGGTTGATCCTGCCAGTAGTTATATGCTTGTCTCAAAGATTAAGCCATGCATGTCTCAGTGCAAGCCGTATTAAGGCGATACCGCGAATGGCTCAATATATCAGTCTTGGTTCCTTAGATCTTACTCAGTTACTTGGATAACTGTGGTAATTCTAGAGCTAATACATGCAATTGGAACTCTGACCAGTGATGGGACGAGTGCTTTTATTAGATCAAAACCAATCGACGGAGGGCCTCGCGTCCGAAGTCGTTAACTTTGATGAATCTGGATAACTTTTGCGGATCGCATGGTCTTCGTACCGGCGACGCATCTTTCAAATGTCTGCCTTATCAACTTTCGATGGTAGTTTCTGCGACTACCATGGTTGTCACGGGTAACGGGGAATCAGGGTTCGATTCCGGAGAGGGAGCCTGAGAAACGGCTACCACATCCAAGGAAGGCAGCAGGCGCGCAAATTACCCACTCCCGGCACGGGGAGGTAGTGACGAAAAATAACGATACGGGACTCTTACGAGGCCTCGTAATCGGAATGAGTACACTTTAAATATTTTAACGAGGAACAATTGGAGGGAAAGTCTGGTGCCAGCAGCCGCGGTAATTCCAGCTCCAATAGCGTATACTAAAATTGTTGCGGTTAAAAAGCTCGTAGTTGCATTTGTGCCCCGCGCTGTCGGTGCACTGCATCCGCGGTGATTACTGACACGTTTGCGGAGCATATCGTCGGTGAGCCGGCGGTAATACGCCGGTTCAATATCAAAATCCTATCGCGGTGCTCTTCAGTGAGTGTCGAGGTGGGCCGACAATTTTACTTTGAACAAATTAGAGTGCTCAAAGCGGGCTCAAAATGCTGCTTGAATATTTCGTGCATGGAATAATAGAATATGATCTCGGTTCTATTTTGTTGGTTTTCAGAACTCCGAGGTAATGATTAATAGGGATAACTGGGGGCATTCGTATTGCGACGTTAGAGGTGAAATTCTTGGATCGTCGCAAGACGAACATCAGCGAAAGCATTTGCCAAAGGTGTTTTCATCAATCAAGAACGAAAGTTAGAGGTTCGAAGGCGATTAGATACCGCCCTAGTTCTAACCGTAAATATGTCGTCTAGCAATCCGCCGACGTTACTACAATGGCTCGGCGGGCGGCTTCCGGGAAACCAAAGATTTTGGACTCCGGGGGGAGTATGGTTGCAAAGCTGAAACTTAAAGGAATTGACGGAAGGGCACCACCAGGAGTGGAGCCTGCGGCTTAATTTGACTCAACACGGGAAATCTCACCAGGCCCGGACACCGGAAGGATTGACAGATTAACAGCTCTTTCTTGATTCGGTGGGTGGTGGTGCATGGCCGTTCTTAGTTGGTGGAGCGATTTGTCTGGTTAATTCCGGTAACGAACGAGACTCTAGCCTGCTAAATAGGCGTCGTCATTTCGGTGTGCGTGATTTCGGTCGCGCAACTCACTGGCGACGTATTAAAATTCTTCTTAGAGGGACCGGCGGCTTCGAGCCGCACGAGATTGAGCAATAACAGGTCTGTGATGCCCTTAGATGTCCTGGGCCGCACGCGCGCTACACTGAAGGAATCAACATGTTCTCCCTGGCCTAGAGGCCCGGGCAACCCGTTGAAACTCCTTCGTGCTGGGGATTGGGGTTTGCAATTATCCCCCATAAACGAGGAATTCCTAGTAAGCGCGAGTCATAAGCTCGCGTTGATTACGTCCCTGCCCTTTGTACACACCGCCCGTCGCTACTACCGATTGAATGATTTAGTGAGGTCTTCGGACCGACACGCGGTGGCTTCACGGCCGTCGGCGTCGCTGGGAAGTTGACCAAACTTGATCATTTAGAGGAAGTAAAAGTCGTAACAAGGTTTCCGTAGGGGAACCTGCGGAAGGATCATTAACGTAAATATTTATACGTATACATTATACCGTATATTATTACACGAATCCATCCAAAGTTATTATTATTATTATTATTATAAAACTTTTTTATATATAATAGAGAGACTGTCTCCTCGGTTTCGCGTCGCGTGCGCTTAATAAACGATTTTGACGATTAAAAATCCATAATCCGAGTCGTATAGCTAGCTGTGCGCGTTCGATAACATATAAATACACGGGGTTTAGAGTGAGAGGGAAATATAATTTATTTGTTTTCTCTTTCGTTCCAAGTTATTCATTATTATTATTATTATTATTATTATTATTATTATTTACAAATTGTATCAGGGTAATAATAAAACTATTACCCTGGACGGTGGATCACTTGGCTCGCGGGTCGATGAAGAACGCAGTTAACTGCGCGTCATAGTGTGAACTGCAGGACACATTTGAACATCGACATTTCGAACGCACATTGCGGTCCATGGAGACACATCCAGGACCACTCCTGTCTGAGGGCCGGCTGCATAATAACAAAAACCACACTGCGCCTTGCCACAACACGGCGCATATGGCGGTTCTAACGCGCTAGTGTCGCGCTAGTCCGTTTAAAAATGTAAAAGAGTTACCGCTGTGTGTTGCTATATTAATGTTTTATTCACACGCGCGTAGAACGCTTCGAATAAGAGTAGTAAACTATGTCGCCGACCTGAATAAAATGTTGTGTATATACAGTGGCGACCGGTAGGCGGACTCGACGTCCGAAGGGCGCTACCGCTACGTGTTCACTCGACGTTGTAGCGCCGACGGATATCGTGTCTGCCTCCATTTATAACGTTGGCCTCAGATCAGGGAGGATTACCCGCCGAATTTAAGCATATTAGTAAGCGGAGGAAAAGAAACTAACTAGGATTTCCTTAGTAGCGGCGAGCGAACAGGAAATAGCCCAGCACTGAATCCCGTCGTTGTCACGGCGGCGGGAGATGTGGTGTTCGGGAGGTTCCGCTTTCTCGTCGTTGTCTTCTCCTGTCCAAGTTCGTCTTGAACGGGGCCGTTTACCCATAGAGGGTGCCAGGCCCGTAGCGACGGAGGACGGCGGCGAGAGGGACTCTCCTCAGAGTCGGGTTGCTTGAGAGTGCAGCCCTAAGTGGGTGGTAAACTCCATCTAAGGCTAAATATTACCGCGAGACCGATAGCGAACAAGTACCGTGAGGGAAAGTTGAAAAGAACTTTGAAGAGAGAGTTCAACAGTACGTGAAACCGTCCAGGGGTAAACCTGCGAAACTCGAATGAACGAACGGAGAGATTCATCGTCATTCCTCGGCGCACGTGCGCTAGTCGCGGATGCCTTCGGCCTCGGTCGTCGGCACCTCTCGCGTACGTC
>OX276374.1:0-45000 GCA_946251855.1 Alsophila aescularia | reverse complement strand
GTAATTCTTATCATATTTTTGGTATTATGTTTTTTTGCAAATAGTTACATTTAGACTTCCTTTAGTGTTAAGGTTTTTTTTTTTTTTATTTATGTCAGTGTTCTAAATGTTATTAACCTAACATAAATGAGCCTAACATAAATAAACCTAACATAAACCAACCTAACATAATCGTACCTAACTTAAAGTAACTATAATCAATCAATATCAATACATAATATAAAACAAAGTCGCATTCCGCGTCTGTCTATCTGTCCGTCTATCTGTCTGTTAGGCCGCTAACTCCTAAACCATGCAACGGATTTTGATGCGGATTTCACCATCAGTTAGATATTTTTTTACAGAATATTCTTTTATATAATACGAGAGCATATGAGACCTGAACGTAGCGAGCGCGTACCCCCGTACGTAGCGGAGTGAAAGTCGAGGGTGCGAGAACTTCCCCTTTTTTCTCTTATTTTTTTTCTTAATTAAGTCCATGCGACGCCGGGGTGGGTCGCTAGTGTGTGTATAAATGCCTGCATGGATCAATAAATACACAAACAATAACTTGGAAGTAACATGATGTATCCGCTTGCATTTCAGGTGCTGATGTCGTTGCATAGTAGAATGTATGCAGCCGTCCGCCGCGCCGCCGCCGCCGCCGCCGCCGCGCCCGTACCTTTTGCACTGCACTGCACTGCACTGCACTGCACTGCACTGCACTGCACTGCACTGCACTGCACCTACACTACGCGGCTGACCCGTCTCGCCTAAACATAACACAATATTTGAGGTACGTATTATATACGCGGGCCTTGAGGGCCCCGCACCTTCTCATACGGCGCGGGCGCGGGCGCGGGCGGCTGCCGTGAGAAACAGCTAAGCGTATGCAAAAATGAATGAAATGGGCTGTACTATGGATTAATACTCGAAGAAACACGGGTTCGAGAAAAATATACATAACCAAAAACGTCTCATTAGCGATTTCACGGCAAAATTCGGATATCTGCAGAACAGTTTCAAAACTGTCCGCTCGCCGCTAGATGGCGTTCTCAACGGTAGGTAGTGGCGCGTGTATGTATGTATTGGCATTGGCGAGCGACAATGAAATTTATGAACGCAAACATTTCAATATTAAAAAATGAATGCGTGTCAATCAATCACATTTTCTCCATCTACCTTCAACTTTTCTTTGGCTAATAGGCTGGGGGGGATTCGTTGGCAAAAGCGCGGGCACGCGATCTCAAGAAAATCGTCTCAGGGTGGAAAAGGAAAAGGAGAAGCTAAGGGTTTCTCTAAAAATTGGGTATTGTGTATCTCAACCTATGTACGTTTGTTCCTTTGTGGTACTATATAGACCTGTATATGACGCTTTGTTGTCGCCATATTGAGAATAATAAAACAAATAGAGTAGAGATCATTGAATAGGTTAGGTATTTGAATCATTTTTGGGTTTCTCTTATGATTTTTCATTTCTAATTAGGATCTATAACGATTAAAAGTTGGCTAGCAACCATTCTCACTTAAATTTTTGGCTCTTTTTACGCGACTACGACAACGGATAAACATATAGAGAAACGAATGTTACATCCGTGACTCGGAAACAAACATTTCTGCTTATCACACAAATGAATGCACCTAGCGGGATTCGAACCCGCGACCGTTGGTTGACTGCGCAGTCAGGGTCACTAACCATTCGGCCAACCGGACGTCAATATATATGTATATGTGGATGTACCACCAATAGCGTCGCACCTATTGGTCCTATATTGACAAGCGAGCTATCAATCGAGTCGTGTATAGGTATACAGTGTCATAGGCTATTTTTTCACCCGTCTACAGGGAATCAAAGGAAGGGTTATGTGTTCAAACTTAAAACAAGTCCCAATTTTATGAACAAGCGAGGTAGTAATCGAATCGACTTCATTTATAGAGTGTCATAGGCTTCTTTTATTTACCCGGTTACGGCGAAGCATAGGAAGGGTTATGTGTTCAAACTAAAAACTTGGTCCGATTTTGACAAGCGAGTATCAATCGATTCGTCTCAATTGGCAAGAGTGTCATAGTCTATCTATCGAGTCGTGTTTAGGTATACAGTGTCTTAGGCTATTTTTTCACCCGTCTACAGGGAATCAAAGGAAGGGTTATGTGTTCAAACTTAAAACAAGTCCAATTTTATGAACAAGCGAGGTAGTAATCGTATCGACTTCATTTATAGAGTGTCACATAGGCTTCTTTTTTTTACCCGGTTACGGCGAAGCATAGGAAGGGCATTATGTGTTCAAACTAAAAACTTGGTCCGATTTTGACAAGCGAGTATCAATCGATTCGTCTCAATTGCAAGAGTGTCATAGTCAATATTTACCCGACCGTTGTCAGGTTTTTGTTTTTGAACGTTATGTCTTGTTAGTTTCGTTCGCAGTCGGGGTTTTCAGCACTTTCGTTTATGTGTCGTTATTTTTTGTTTCAACCTCCGGACAAACCAAACTGAAAATGCACCTTATTATTAGATAGGTAGGTAGGTATACATTGCATTGGACATATTATCCCGCTCCATCGACACGTGGATTAGCAAATTTAACGTATTAGAAGTTGTAGTTGAAAACTCCTTCCTTACATACAACAAACTAAAAGAATGCTTATAATGAAATTAGGTTTGTTAGTAACATAAGCTGCCACCTGAATTTCAGATTTGTGGTGTGCCTTGACCGTTGTCAGCCGCGACTCGCCGCCCGCCGCGACCCTGGAATATTATCACGGTAGGTGGTCACCTTCAGTATGTTTTACAATATAATTGAGCGGCAGTTATACGAGCACGTCGCGTTGTTCGCCAGATCACGGGCACGCGCACTCGCGGCCACGCGTACTCTGCCCATAACAATAGTTATTGCAGTGCCATGCCATACAGAATAGCGGCACTGCGCCTGCGCTATATACTAAATGTTGATGCAGCTTTAGTACCTACCATAATATGCTAGTGACTAGTGGCTGTGTGAGCTGTAGACCTTGCGAGTACAAACTTTAATGCAAAGAATCTAGCGGTGCACAGTAGCGCCGCGCCATCTATTTACCTTATTGTAAATCTAACATTAAAAAAATAGTAGGTAAAGGGCTGAAACCTAAAAGTGAGCAATTTACATTTTGAGGACCTATTCTGCTCATCACGCCGAAGATCCTCATCAGATCTTCACCAATTTTTTTATGAGACCAACTTAAAGTTACTATCTTTCAATTAGAGCGGAGGTATTCAGGGGCCCCCTTTTTTGCCCCTTTTTTGGAGAAGTACACCTAATGCAAAAAAAAAAAAATTTTTTTTTGTGTTATTTGCATACAAAGTTTCGTCTAGATCGGTTGAGAAATGAGACCTGTAGAGGAAAACAGAGACCCGGATGGAAATAATAATTATTATAATAATTCTCCCAAGCTGAAACGGAGACGCTTCGTTCGTTAAATACCTGTATGGATCAATAACTTGAAAGTAACATGATGTACCCGCGTGCATTTCAGGTGCGGATGTCGTTGCATAGTATGCAGCCGTCCGCCGCCGCCGCCGCCGCCGCGCCCTTATTTACTGCAACGCACTGCTGACTAGTAGTACTCGCCTGAAACGTAACACAAGAAGGTATGTATTATCGCTCGCTTCTCAGAGGGCGCGGGTGCTGTGAGGACCAGCTGAGCGTATTCAAGAAATGGGCTGCAGCTTGTGTTGCCTGTGTCTGTGAACCTACATAAGTATCGAATCACAGAAATCGAAGCGTGCTGATTATACGAATTATACCTAAAATATTACACACTATCTGCATTACAGTTTATAGCGATCAAAGTTATCCTATGTCCTTCCCCAGGGTACAACATATCTCCATAACTCATTTAACCAAGATCGGTTCAGCCGTTTGATCGTAAAAAGGTAACATTCATACAGAAAGACTGACATATTTACAGAGTTACTTCCACTTACTTTTATAATGTTATTCTGTGAAACACAAGTTTGAGAAAAAATATATACAAAACCAACAACGTCCCATTAGCGTTTTCACGGCAAAAGCCAGCCAGTGCTCTGCATGCAGTACAGTTGTGAAGTACTGTCCACTCGCCGCTAGATGGCACTCTTTAGCTAAGGAGCAAGGTGCGCGTTCTCTACTCAACGGTAGGTGGCGCTACCTATAAATGTAAGTTCGCAATATTAATTTGTGAATGCAACATTTAAATCAGGTGGTAGCCTTTCAAATTTTAACCGTTTATTTGTATACTAGCGACTCGCCCCGGTTTCTCTAAATATTTATTAATACAAAATTTCGGTATTCTACCAGTGTTTTGATTGACAAATTTGAACAAATAACAGTTACTGTGACTACACTAACTACAACACCTAATTAGACATAAAGCCTCGTGGGCTTTTTTGTGGCTAATGATTAGTACAATAAACATATATAATTATATAATGCATAATAATCAATAGTTCTTGTATAATTGATGCCTTGGGTGGTTTACTTTATTGTAATTTTGGTATGGATCTCCAATTTTATGAAAAATAAAATACAGCCCATGTTACTTGCTGATAATGTCCGTCTTGCTGATGTGTATGATTAAGTAAAAGATTTTTTTAAATCGACACTCATACATACATACATACATACATACATACATACATACATACATACATACATACATACATATAAAAAAAAACAAATCTTTCCTCTTTATAAAAAAAGTGGAGGTTCTAAATTCGACTGTGCTTATCAGCCTATATATGTTTGTTAATTTGTGGCACTACATAGACCAAACGCGTGGACCGATTCTGATGATACTTACGTCAATCGAATTATGTTAATCTTGCGCGTGTGCTATTAAAGACATGACAATAATCAAAATTCAATAACACCATATTGTGAAGAAAAAAAGAAAAATCGACGAAAGAACTATTGAATAGGTATTTGACACTCATTTTTAGGTTATTCTAATATTTTTTCATTTCTGATGAGGATCTATGACGATTCGAAGTTGGTAAGCAGTACTTTTGATTATGTATTTATTTCTTGTTTCAATTTCCGGACAAACCCAACTGAAAATCCATCTTATTTGTATATATACATTGCATTGGAAACATTATCCAAAATTGTGCCGCTCCTTCGACTCTCGGACTAGCAAATATGACGTGTTAGAAGTTGTAGTTGAAAACTCTTGTTGTTAGTAACATAAGATGCAACTCGCCGAAACCCTGGAATATTATCATGGTAGGTAACGTCAGTATGTTTTACAATATAATTGAGCGACAGTTATACGAGCACGTCGCGCAGACCAGACCAGATCAGATCAGACCAGATCGCAGGCACGCGTAGCCTGCCCATAACAATAAGTATTGCATTGCATTGCCATACAGAACAGCAGCAGTGCGCCTGCGCTCGTCACCCCGTTACATTTTGCCTTCATTATTGTGTAGAGATAGAGATAGATAACTCTTTATTGCACAAGAAATGAACTGATGATACAATAAACAAGTTTTAACAGAGACACATAGGCTGTTACAAAGGATGGTAGTGTGCGGAATTATAAAAATATACCTACATATATATAATGAATTATACAAATATTTATTACCATATAATAATAATAATAATAATAATAATAATAATAATAATAATACTACACTTACTTATATACACCTACTGTTAACATAAAATAATTATAAATATTATCGTACATTCAACAGATTAATAACTTGACAAGTACAGATTCTTGACACGGTCTTTAAAAATGTTCAGTGATGTAGCTTTCCTAACAGAGACTGGTAAAGAATTCCCAAGAAGTAACTGCTTGTGTTTTAAAAGACTTACTATAAAAAGAACTCACGTGTGCGCCAATTAATTTTCAGTTGGAGATTTTCTGATGACCTCAGATAATGGGTATGAGTAGAGTAAAGAAGAAATTCGAAACGTTCCTTAAGAGGATTTTTCCACATTTTAAGAATGTGACAAAAATAGCCTATTAGATCTACACTAAGCGGATTCATTATTTTTTTGCCCTACTACGGCGATGCAAGGCAAGGGTAAAGTTTTTAAAAGCCTACGTATGCTTGTATGTAAATATATATTTCTTTGTATGTTTGAATACATGTTTTACCCGACTGCGACGAAGTATAAAGGGGGGGTAATGTATTTTACCGTATATGTATGTATGTATGTATGTTTGGTTGTATAGATGTTCCAGCATAGCGTCACCCCTATCAATCTGATTTTGACATGCGAGGTATCAATCGATTCGTCTTTAAAGTCGCAAAAGTGTCGTAATCTACTTTTTACCCGATTACGGCGAAGCAAAGGAAGGGTTATGTGTTTAACAGGCTGTATAGATGTGCCACCGTAGCGTCGCCCCTATTGGTCTGACTTAGAATCGATTCGTCTTTATCGCCAGAGAGTCGTAGATACGCTATTTTTACCCGACTGCGGCAAAGCAAAGGAAAACTTTTGTTTTTAACAGTCTATATAGATGTTCCACCGTAGACACTGGAAAGGAAAAAAGGAAGGCATACACAATAAATAATACAAGAGTTAGCTCGAAGCATTAGCAAGCTGAAGTGAGACAACAGCTGGGGAAGAGGCCCATGTCCAGCAGTGGACGAATACGGGCTGATGATATGTATAATAAATAGGCTACGATAACTATTAAATCTAAGTACAAACTAAAAAAAAATAAAAACATATATATTATACCAATTTTGTCGTATACTTGATAATGTACATACAAATTTACTAAAGTTGATTGAATGATGCATTTTTCAGAAGCTCCTGTCGCAGCCCCCCCCCCCCCGTGCGTTCATTCGCAGTGTTCGATTGTAAATGCTGCATCGCTGCTGGTAGCGGCTCCTGCTCCGCCGCCGCCGTCTAATTACGGTAAGCACAATTTAGTTTAGAATTATAATTGTACTCGCACGTTATCTATCTATGTATATTGATGATACACAACATTAATTTTAATAATAGCCAGGTAACAAGCGATCGAGTATTATTTGAATTTTTATTTCACTCATTTATTTCCCTCGCTAATTCATTTTTGACAGCACGCTTTCTTTTGGTTGTTTGGGTGACAACGGTGATTTTAAATATTCTGCCTAAAAACTAGATAGAAATAAATTTAAATGGTGCGCATAGCTACGGGAATAAATTTACTCTGCCTAGATAATCCAATAAAACGAAAAGTCGAATCGAAGTGTCATATTATTAATTAATCAATACCTACACGTTTAGTATTGCCATTTTCTTATTACGGGTCGTGGTGTCGTATCAGTGTCGTTGTTATTTTCAGAGTCCTTGAAGATTTCTTTAGTAACCTACACCTGTAAATATACAAAACAAAAATAAATGGCCAGTCTTACTTAAGCTATCTAACGAAAGTTTGAGATTTGCATTAACTATATCGTTCTTAGCAACGTTTTAACAAGTACGCCGGTGGGCGTGTAGTCCAATGTGACGTCATCGATTACGTGTTTTGTAATAATAATACTTTTTATTATTACAATGTCGACAACTAATTGACTCCTTTCTTCCGGTACGTTATTTCAATCCAACAGTTATATTTTTCTTCCTTTGTTTTTTCCCTTCCGCCATCTGAGCTGCTCCCCTGAACCTGTCCAGTCTCAGGATGGTTACAACAATGCACACAATCATGTTGTAACGCCATATATTTTTTGTAATTATAAGCGTTTCTTTGTAAAAAAAAAAAAAAAAAAACACCTCTCCCCCGGCCTTCATAGATCAATAGATTTTCAGTTGCAGGCACAATCTCTCAACTTTCATTTTTTTATATTTTTTCTGTAACATGTTTCGGTAATCACAGCTACCAGCAGCTATTGAGCACTGGAAGTACTAATACTTTGACTATTGTACCCGTTCAAGTAGTAAAATGAATAATATTCATTTTTTATACAAATTAATTAAGCCCCCTTTTAATAAAATTGTTAACAGTGGAGACGGCGGCGTAACGAGAGAAAGGATAAATATTCGCTTTCGCAAAGTTTTTTTTTGCCTAATTTCGCTTTTTAAAACGCCCGTGACGTGGGTGGTGTTTATAGATTACATAGCCGCCTTTGCCTAGCCGCACGTCGAAAATGTTGTATCGACTGGTTCCGTTTTTTTTCTTTTCTTTTTTCTTTTTAAATAGTTTTACATGTTTTTTATTTTTTTATTATTATTTTTTGTAAATTCAATTGTTTTATTTAAATTAAAACCCCCATTTAATAAAATTGTTAACAGTGGAGACAGTACCGTAAAAGGGATAATGGAGGTTCACTTTCACAGATAGTGAGCTAATTGTACCTGTCAACGTACATGTTTAATTTAGCTTTTTAAAACGCCCGTGACGTGCGTGGTGTTTATCGATTGCGTAGATGCAAAAATGAGTGCATTTTTTTCTACTTAGCCGCCTTTGCTTTTTCGCTACGTCGAAAATGTCGTATCGTCAAGTTGAGATGTTTTTATTTTTTTACATTGACACACATATATATATATATATTCTGAAATTCGTTTGTTTTATATGAATGAACGGGGTGTTCATTCATATAAAATTGTTATAGTGACGTGACGTAGTAGCGTGACGGGGAAAAGGAGGTTCGTTTTGACAAATAATGAGAGAATTCTGCCGGTATTCGACGTTTATTGTTCTAATTTCGTTCAATTGCGCTTTCGAACGCCCATGACGTGGGTGATGTTTGTAGATTACATAATATTATGCAAAAATCAGTGCAAATGCTTCTTAATTTAACCCTTGCATCGCCGCCTGGCCGAAAATGTCCTATCGACAGGTTCCGTGTTATTTTTTACTTCATGTGTTGTTTATTGATTTATTCTTAATTATTATCGTTGTTGTAAGCAACGCCCATGAAGCGTTGTGTTATGCAAAAAACAGTGCAAATGCATCTAAATTTAATCCTTGCATCGCCGCCTGGCCGAAAATTAGGTTAGGTTAGGTTAGGTTAGGTTAGGTTAGGTTAGGTTAGGTTAGGTTAGGTTAGGTTAGGTTAGGTTAGGTTAGGTTAGGTTAGGTTAGGTTAGGTTAGGTTAGGTTAGGTTAGGTTAGGTTAGGTTAGGTTGGGGTGGCAAGTAGAGAACCTCCCCGTGGTGCCCCCTGGAAACTGTTTGGACCCGGTAACGCAGGTGTCCAACAGGCCAATCTCTACCTTCGCAGCTATCACCAGCCGTCGCTGTGATTAGAATGCCGAAGAAACCGCAGCGTGACGCTTCTGGGAAGTTCACAAAAGGCCCTTCTCAGGGCCACTCCCCAGAGGCCCCCGTTGATCATGACGTACTGGATAGAGAGGTGGAAGTCTCGGCTCCAGAAATGGAGGTGTTCCGTAGTGCGGAGACTGCGGATGGACGGGACAACCGTCGAAAGCGGCGGTCTACTCCGTTTCTCGAGTCTGGTCTTTCAGATTCGGACACGGAAACTGAAGCGACGGCAGCCGCTAAGGTGAATACGGCTAGACGAGGGAAAGGAAGGAACGTGAAAGCGGGTTCTACCAGAGAAGCGTTCCTGAAGTACCAAGCGTCATCAGATGGAGAGCTGGAGGAAATCCTGCGAGTCAGGCAATTTAAGAAGAGGTGTGGCGCTGCCACCGACACCGGTAGTGATACCGATGTCTTTGCGATGGTTGGTGACATCACCAGGCTGAATGCGCAAGAGCTGAGGGCGCATGCGGGTGAAAAGCTTGCCGATATTTTGGACGTTGCTAGGAACTCGGGCAACCTGAAAGGCGAGTACGTCGGCCGCCTGAAGAGGTCTTCGTCGACCCTGAGGGAAGTGGTGGACGCTCTCGCGAGCAGGAGCGAAGCCGAGGAGACGCGACGTCTTCGGGCGGAAAACGGCCGTCTCAAGCTGGAGGTAGAGGCGATGAAGGCGGAGGTGAAGGCACTACGTCGAGGCTTCACTGAGGCTAAGACAGCCGCTGCCACCGCTGCAACCACCGCCGCCACTGCCACGGCCGCCGCCACCGCTGCGGAGACGCGAGCCCCTCCCGCTACACCGTGGAGGGCTGACGATCTCCTTGAAGAGCTAAAGCGCTCCTTGACCATCACGTTTGGGACAATGCTGAACGCTCGACTCGCGGGATTTGAGGACAGGCTTCTTCCGGCCCCTAGGGTACGCCCACCCCTTAGGGCGGATGCTAAGAAGGCGGCTGCGGCAGCCGCTGCCTCAGTGCCTCCGACTCCTCCGGTGGGCAAGCGGGTGAGTGAACCCTCAAAGGCGGTCACCACCACAGTGGCATCAGCTTTGACCCCCTCCACGTCGAGGGGGACCCAAGGCACCAGCCAGGCTGCTCCTCAAGAGCAGACCTGGGTCACAGTGGTGGGAAAGGGGAAGGGCAAGGGAAAGGGTAAGGGGAAGGGAAAGACTTCTCTTCCCCCTGCTGCACCCATGTCCGTCCCCGTGGTCCGAGCTCCTGCCAAAATTAGGCAGGGAGCCACCAATGCCGGTAAGGCTAAGGCGGCGCTGAAATCCCCCAAGTCCGCGGCGGTTGTTCTGTCGTTGCAGCCTGAAGCCGCGGAGAAAGGGGTGACTTACAGCGCCGTTCTCAAAATGGCGCAGGAGAAGGTCGATCTCCAGGAGCTGGGGATTGACCAGCTCCGCTTCCGCCAGACGGCCACGGGAGCCAGAATGCTGGAAATCCCTGGCTCCCAAAACTCAGATAAGGCGGACCAACTCGCGGAGAAGCTCCGCGGGGTCCTTTCTGAGGTGGCCAACATCGCCAGGCCCATTAAATCCGCTGATCTACGCATCTCGGGCCTGGACGATGCGGCTACGAAAGAGAAGGTGGCGAAGGCGGTCGCTGAGGCAGGAGGCTGCAACGTGCAGATGGTTAAGACCCGGGAGATCAACCCGGGTTTTAACGGTACTGGCTCCATCCTGGTGTCTTGCCCAGTTTCAGCAGCCCAAGTGCTGCTGAAGAAGGGCAGACTCCTGGTCGGGTGGAGCTCAGTGCGTGTGGTGGCACTGGGAGCGCGTCCCATGCGGTGCTTCAGGTGCTTGGGGCTGGGGCATACGCGCCCCCAGTGTCCTGCTTCAGTCGATAGGGGTGACCTGTGTTTCCGGTGTGGAGGCGCAGGTCATCGGGCAGCCAGCTGCGGGAAGGCTGAACCACGATGCGCGATATGCGCGGAGTCGGGAAAGCCTTCCGGGCACGTAATGGGGGGACGCAACTGTGCCCCTCCAAAGACGAAGGGTAAGGCCACCAGGACCCAGGCCAACCCTGTGGCCACAAAAGAGGCCACCCCCGAAGCAGACCGCCAAGCGGTGGTCGAGGTGGTTGTGATGTCTGATTGATGGATCAGGTCCGGCATCACAACCTCCTCCAGACGAATCTAAACCACTGCGCTGGGGCTCAAGATCTTCTCATGCAGACCCTGGCGCAGTGGCAAATAGATTTGGCGGTTGCCACGGAGCCGTATTACGTTCCCCCTGACCCCCATCCCTGCTGGGCTGGGGATCTTGACGGCTCCGTGGCCATTATACTGCGGTCGGGTTGCGTTCGTCCCCTCTCAGTCGAAGAGAGGGGTTCGGGGTACGTGGTGGCCAAGTGGGGGGAGTATGCCATCATCGGGGTATACTTCTCCCCCAATAGACCCGCTGCGGAACTGGAGGTCTTTATGGACCTCCTTGCCGCAGCGGTTAGACGACAGGCGCCACGTCAGATCCTCCTTATGGGGGACCTGAACGCCAAGGCCCGGGACTGGGGTAACCGCTCTACTGACTCTCGCGGGGAGATTGTCAGGGAGTGGGCGGTTGCCACAGGACTGACCCTGCTCAATAGAGGGTCGGTCCACACTTGCGTGCAACATAACGGGGGGTCCGTGGTGGACCTATCGTTCGCCACCCCGGCTGTTGCAGCACGTGTCCGGGCCTGGAGGGTGTTGTCGGAGGTGGAGAATCTCTCGAATCATAAATATATTAGGTTCGAGATTCTCCCCTCCCACATTCGAGGAGGGTCTGCGGGCGTGGTGCGCGCGGATTTCCCACGCTGGACGATGTCTCGCCTTGACGCTGAACTAGCAGAGGAGGCGGCTATCGTTCAGTCGTGGTCTGCCGCTCCAGTGCATCCGCAAGTGGACGTCGCGGCAGGCGACTTCCGAGAGGCGGTGACGGCCGTGTGTGACGCAGCCATGCCGAGGTCCCTTCGTTGCCCCGATCGCCACCAGGTTTACTGGTGGTGCTCGGGGATTGAGGACCTCCGGTGCGCTTGCTCGGTGGCGCGGCGAGCCTACACCCGCTGTAGGAGGTCACGTCATGGCCGGACCGACGACCAGCTGTCGGCTGAGGAGCTGGAGTCTGAGCGCCGGCTGCACGGCTTATACCGCGACGCTAAGTGGGAGCTGCAGCTGGCTATCAGTCGGGCCAAGTCTCGGGCCTGGGGCGAGGCCCTGGAGGGTCTCGACAGGGACCCTTGGGGGCGGCCATATAGGGGCGCCCGGAAAAAGTTCCGGGGCCAAACGACCCCTATTGCGGAGTCGCTGGAGCCTGAGCTCCTGGGCAGGGTGTTGGAGGGCCTATTCCCTGACTCCCACCACCACGCCCCACCGACGATGGTCTCCTCCATCCCCGAGGAACTGAACCCAGCCTCCATTCCGCCTGTGTCCGAGGTGGAGATGGAGGTGGCAGTCGGCCGCCTACGGGGCAAAAGGACCGCACCGGGTCCAGACGGAATCCCGGGGCGGGTCCTTAGGATAGCCCTAAGGCAGATGGGCGACAGGCTTCGGGGACTGTTCGACGCGTGCCTGACGTCGGGGCAGTTTCCGAAGCTTTGGAAGGACGGCCGGCTGTGCCTGCTACGGAAGGAAGGTCGACCTGCCGACTCGCCTTCCGGATACAGGCCCATAGTGTTGCTGGATGATACGGGTAAGCTCCTGGAGAGAGTTGTGGCCTCCCGTGTCATCCGGCACCTGGAGGAGACTGGGCCTGGTCTGTCGGAGGCCCAGTACGGGTTCAGAGCGGGGCGGTCTACAATAGACGCCCTGCTCTGGCTCAAACGGTGGACGCAGGATGCGGTCGGCGAGGGTCAAAAGGCGTTGGCTGTCTCGCTTGACATTGCCAACGCCTTCAACAGCCTCCCGCACGGAACAATACAGGAGGCGCTCCGGTTTCATGGAGTGCCCCTGTATCTGCGGAGGCTGTTAGCCGACTACCTCCGGGACCGTGAGGTCCTAGTGGAGGAACGTGACGGTTTGAGGCACCGTCGCGTCTCCTGCGGGGTTCCACAGGGGTCGGTACTGGGACCGCTCCTGTGGAACGTAGGCTACGACTGGGTGCTCCGCGGCACGCTTCCTGCAAGTATGCAGGTCGCGTGCTACGCGGACGACACCCTAGTCGTAGTCAAGGGGAGGGACCTCAGGGAGACGGTGCGGTTGGCCACGGTGGGCACAACCCTCGTGGTTGACCGCATACGCGCCCTGGGACTGGAGGTCGCCCTCTCCAAGACCGAGGCCCTATTGTTCCATGGGCCTCGGGGGGGACCCCCTCCAGGAACGCGGGTGGTTCTGGATGGGGTGATGGTCCGGGTTGGGACCCAGATGAAATATTTGGGTCTCATCCTGGACGGGAGGTGGGCATTTGAGGCCCACTTTGCCCAGATGGCCCCGAGAGTGGTGGGAGCGGCAGCCGCCTTGGGAAAGCTGCTGCCCAACGTGGGCGGCCCGAGCGCCAACTGCCGTAGACTATACTCCGGAGTGGTCCGGAGTATGGCCCTGTATGGGGCACCAGTCTGGGTGGACGCCCTCAACCGCAGGACCAAAACCCTGCTGCGACGTCCGCAGCGGGTGATTGCGACGAGGGCGATACGCGGATACCGGACGGTGTCCTGGACGGCAGGGTGCGTGTTGGCCGGTGATCCCCCCTGGGAGCTCCAAGCGGAGATCCTCGCCGAAGTTTACCACTTCGTGGCGGAGAGGAGATCCCGTGGAGACCCCCCAGCGTGGGAGGAGGTCACGCGCATGCGGCGGCAGGCGTGGGCCGCCATGTTGCGGCGGTGGTCGGAGGACCTAGCTCCACCGGTCCCTGGGCAGTGGACGGTGGAAGCTATCCGCCCGGTCCTGAAGAGGTGGGTGAGGCGGAAATTTGGGCCGCTAACCTTCCGATTGGTGCAGGTGCTTTCCGGACACGGATGTTTCGGAAAGTACCTGCACCAAATCGCAAGACGGGAGAGGACTCCGGTGTGCCACGAGTGTGGGGCACCGGAGGACACGGCGCTCCACACGTTGGAGGCGTGTGCCGCATGGGGCCCGCAGCGGCACACGCTTTCAATGATGATAGGACGGGATCTCTCTCTGCCAAGCGTAGTAAACGCTATGCTTGGCAGCGAGAGATCGTGGCAGGCAATGGTCTCCTTCTGCGAAGCCGTTATGTTGCAGAAGGAGACCGCGGAGCGGGCCCGGGAGACTGACGCCCAAGCGGACGCGCTCCGGCGCAGAAGACCAGGTGGGAGGAGGAGGCGTTTCGCCCACCTCCTCCCTCCTCCGTAGTGGGGTCACTGGTGGAGTGTCGGGGGACGCTTCACCGGCTTGCACGGCCCCACATGTCTGAGGGGTGACCTTTGTGAGCAAGGTTGCCCCTCCAAGGGTGGAGAGACCCGATAAGGGTCGCCACTGGGGCAAGATGGTAGAATGCTACCGCGACCCCATCTTGCCCCACTGCGGTGGCGGACGGCTCACGGGGGGGTTTTAGTGGGTGCGAGCCCCACATACCCCCTTCCATCACCCCCGTGGTGGAAGGGAAGTGCGCAGGCATTTCCCCCCCTCAAAAAAAAAAAAAAAAAAAAAAAAAAAAAAAAAGGTTAGGTTAGGTTAGGTTAGGTTAGGTTAGGTTAGGTTAGGTTAGGTTAGGTTTGGTCGCCCTCAACCGCAGGACCAAAACCCTGCTGCGACGTCCGCAGCGGGTGATTGCGACGAGGGCGATACGCGGATACCGGACGGTGTCCTGGACGGCAGGGTGCGTGTTGGCCGGTGATCCCCCCTGGGAGCTCCAAGCGGAGATCCTCGCCGAAGTTTACCACTTCGTGGCGGAGAGGAGATCCCGTGGAGACCCCCCAGCGTGGGAGGAGGTCACGCGCATGCGGCGGCAGGCGTGGGCCGCCATGTTGCGGCGGTGGTCGGAGGACCTAGCTCCACCGGTCCCTGGGCAGTGGACGGTGGAAGCTATCCGCCCGGTCCTGAAGAGGTGGGTGAGGCGGAAATTTGGGCCGCTAACCTTCCGATTGGTGCAGGTGCTTTCCGGACACGGATGTTTCGGAAAGTACCTGCACCAAATCGCAAGACGGGAGAGGACTCCGGTGTGCCACGAGTGTGGGGCACCGGAGGACACGGCGCTCCACACGTTGGAGGCGTGTGCCGCATGGGGCCCGCAGCGGCACACGCTTTCAATGATGATAGGACGGGATCTCTCTCTGCCAAGCGTAGTAAACGCTATGCTTGGCAGCGAGAGATCGTGGCAGGCAATGGTCTCCTTCTGCGAAGCCGTTATGTTGCAGAAGGAGACCGCGGAGCGGGCCCGGGAGACTGACGCCCAAGCGGACGCGCTCCGGCGCAGAAGACCAGGTGGGAGGAGGAGGCGTTTCGCCCACCTCCTCCCTCCTCCGTAGTGGGGTCACTGGTGGAGTGTCGGGGGACGCTTCACCGGCTTGCACGGCCCCACATGTCTGAGGGGTGACCTTTGTGAGCAAGGTTGCCCCTCCAAGGGTGGAGAGACCCGATAAGGGTCGCCACTGGGGCAAGATGGTAGAATGCTACCGCGACCCCATCTTGCCCCACTGCGGTGGCGGACGGCTCACGGGGGGGTTTTAGTGGGTGCGAGCCCCACATACCCCCTTCCATCACCCCCGTGGTGGAAGGGAAGTGCGCAGGCATTTCCCCCCCTCAAAAAAAAAAAAAAAAAAAAAAAAAAAAAAAAAAAAAAAAGGTTAGGTTAGGTTAGGTTAGGTTAGGTTAGATTAGGTTCCGCCCCGTGGGTTCCCGCCTTGACGTGGCGGGGGGGCTCTAGTAGCCGTGGTTATCCTCGGACCACGGTGAAGCTAAGAGGAACCCGGGGCCGCGCTGGCAGGGTGCTGCTGGCCGGCCCAAGGAGGGGCCGCTTCACTGGGCTTTCCTCCACAAGCCCACGCTGAAGTGGCCACAGTAGGTTGCGGTGCTGTATGGTGTTTGCGGCATCGCAACTGAGGTGGGGCCCGGGTGCTCGGCACCGGCTCGAGGAGGGGGGGCCCGGGCACTTTGGTGCAGGCTCGAGGAGGTGGGGCCCGGGCGCTTGGCGCAGGCTCGAGGAGGTGGGGCTTGGGTGCTCGGCACCGGCTCGAGGAGGGGGGGCCCGGGCACTTTGGTGCAGGCTCGAGGAGGTGGGGCCCGGGCGCTCGGCGCAGGCTCGAGGAGGTGGGGCTTGGGTGCTCGGCACCGGCTCGAGGAGGGGGGGCCCGGGCACTTTGGTGCAGGCTCGAGGAGGTGGGGCTTGGATGCTCGGCATCGGCTCGAGGAGGTGGGGCTTGGGTGCTCGGCACCGGCTCGAGGAGGGGGGGCCCGGGCACTTTGGTGCAGGCTCGAGGAGGTGGGGCCCGGGCGCTCGGCGCAGGCTCGAGGAGGTGGGGCTTGGGTGCTCGGCACCGGCTCGAGGAGGAGGGGCCCGGGCGCTTGGCGCCGGCTCGAGGAGGTGGGGCTTGGGTGCTCGGCACCGGCTCGAGGAGGTGGGGCCCGGGCGCTCGGCGCCGGCTCGAGGAGGTGGTCCGCTCTCAGCACTACTGTATTGCAGTAGTGCTCGGAGTGTGACGTGCTCCATGGTCTTTCAAATCCTGACTCACTGCTCGGTACTGCGCTGGACAGAGGACGACTGTAGCTGTGCAGTGCTGGGTGGTGACAATGGATGTGGGAGGCCATGTGGAGCTCAACGCCGGGAGTCGGAGGAGGAATTCGTTCCCTTCTGACCCCCCTGAGGCCTAGGTGGTGGACACGGGGGTGTCTGCCCCAGCATAAGGCCTCGAGGTGGCGCGCACGGTGTTCTGTGCGCCCCTTAATGGCGTTCATGGGATGGGGAATGGCTCAGCTCCATCCCAACCAGGAGGGGGTCCTCAACAGGACCAGCGCCGTCGGGGCCGCGGACGAGTGCGAAAGCGTACCCGTAGCCCCGGCACAAGGCGTCGTGAGGAACACCGTGGGGTTTTAGTCGGTAAGAGTCCGACATAACCACCTTGCTGCCCCCGCAGCTTGGTGGCATCCATGAGGATTTCCCCACGTAAAAAAAAAAAAAAAAAAGGTTAGGTTCCGCGGCGGTTGTTCTGTCGTTGCAGCCTGAAGCCGCGGAGAAAGGGGTGACTTACAGCGCCGTTCTAAAAATGGCGCAGGAGAAGGTCGATCTCCAGGAGCTGGGGATTGACCAGCTCCGCTTCCGCCAGACGGCCACGGGAGCCAGAATGCTGGAAATCCCTGGCTCCCAAAACTCAGATAAGGCGGACCAACTCGCGGAGAAGCTCCGCGGGGTCCTTTCTGAGGTGGCCAACATCGCCAGGCCCATTAAATCCGCTGATCTACGCATCTCGGGCCTGGACGATGCGGCCACGAAAGAGAAGGTGGCGAAGGCGGTTGCTGAGGCAGGAGGCTGCAACGTGCAGATGGTTAAGACCCGGGAGATCAACCCGGGTTTTAACGGTACTGGCTCCATCCTGGTGTCTTGCCCAGTTTCAGCAGCCCAAGTGCTGCTGAAGAAGGGCAGACTCCTGGTCGGGTGGAGCTCAGTGCGTGTGGTGGCACTGGGAGCGCGTCCCATGCGGTGCTTCAGGTGCTTGGGGCTGGGGCATACGCGCCCCCAGTGTCCTGCTTCAGTCGATAGGGGTGACCTGTGTTTCCGGTGTGGAGGCGCAGGTCATCGGGCAGCCAGCTGCGGGAAGGCTGAACCACGATGCGCGATATGCGCGGAGTCGGGGAAGCCTTCCGGGCACGTAATGGGGGGACGCAACTGTGCCCCTCCAAAGACGAAGGGTAAGGCCACCAGGACCCAGGCCAACCCTGTGGCCACAAAACAGGCCACCCCCGAAGCAGACCGCCAAGCGGTGGTCGAGGTGGTTGTGATGTCTGATTGATGGATCAGGTCCGGCATCACAACCTCCTCCAGACGAACTTAAATCACTGCGCTGGGGCTCAAGACCTTCTCATGCAGACCCTGGCGCAGTGGCAAATAGATTTGGCGGTTGCCGCGGAGCCGTATTACGTTCCCCCGGACCCCCATCCCTGTTGGGCTGGGGATCTGGACGGCTCCGTGGCTATAGTACTACGGTCTGGCTGCGCTTTTCCCCTCTCAGTCGAAGAGAGGGGTTCGGGCTACGTGGTGGCCAAGTGGGGGGAGTATGCCATCGTCGGGGTATACTTCTCCCCCAATAGACCCGCTGCGGAACTGGAGGTCTTTATGGACCTCCTTGCCGCAGCGGTTAGACGACAGGCGCCTCGTCAGATCCTCCTTATGGGGGACCTGAACGCCAAGGCCCGGGATTGGGGCAACCGCTCTACTGACTCTCGCGGGGAGATTGTCAGGGAGTGGGCGGTTACCTCGGGACGACCAGCTGTCGGCTGAGGAGCTGGAGTCTGAGCGCCGGCTGCACGGCTTATACCGCGACGCTAAGTGGGAGCTGCAGCTGGCTATCAGTCGGGCCAAGTCTCGGGCCTGGGGCGAGGCCCTGGAGGGTCTCGACAGGGACCCTTGGGGGCGGCCATATAGGGGCGCCCGGAAAAAGTTCCGGGGCCAAACGACCCCTATTGCGGAGTCGCTGGAGCCTGAGCTCCTGGGCAGGGTGTTGGAGGGCCTATTCCCTGACTCCCACCACCACGCCCCACCGACGATGGTCTCCTCCATCCCCGAGGAACTGAACCCAGCCTCCATTCCGCCTGTGTCCGAGGTGGAGATGGAGGTGACAGTCGGCCGCCTACGGGGCAAAAGGACCGCACCGGGTCCAGACGGAATCCCGGGGCGGGTCCTTAGGATAGCCCTAAGGCAGATGGGCGACAGGCTTCGGGGACTGTTCGACGCGTGCCTGACGTCGGGGCAGTTTCCGAAGCTTTGGAAGGACGGCCGGCTGTGCCTGCTACGGAAGGAAGGTCGACCTGCCGACTCGCCTTCCGGATACAGGCCCATAGTGTTGCTGGATGATACGGGTAAGCTCCTGGAGAGAGTTGTGGCCTCCCGTGTCATCCGGCACCTGGAGGAGACTGGGCCTGGTCTGTCGGAGGCCCAGTACGGGTTCAGAGCGGGGCGGTCTACAATAGACGCCCTGCTCTGGCTCAAACGGTGGACGCAGGATGCGGTCGGCGAGGGTCAAAAGGCGTTGGCTGTCTCGCTTGACATTGCCAACGCCTTCAACAGCCTCCCGCACGGAACAATACAGGAGGCGCTCCGGTTTCATGGAGTGCCCCTGTATCTGCGGAGGCTGTTAGCCGACTACCTCCGGGACCGTGAGGTCCTAGTGGAGGAACGTGACGGTTTGAGGCACCGTCGCGTCTCCTGCGGGGTTCCACAGGGGTCGGTACTGGGACCGCTCCTGTGGAACGTAGGCTACGACTGGGTGCTCCGCGGCACGCTTCCTGCAAGTATGCAGGTCGCGTGCTACGCGGACGACACCCTAGTCGTAGTCAAGGGGAGGGACCTCAGGGAGACGGTGCGGTTGGCCACGGTGGGCACAACCCTCGTGGTTGACCGCATACGCGCCCTGGGACTGGAGGTCGCCCTCTCCAAGACCGAGGCCCTATTGTTCCATGGGCCTCGGGGGGGACCCCCTCCAGGAACGCGGGTGGTTCTGGATGGGGTGATGGTCCGGGTTGGGACCCAGATGAAATATTTGGGTCTCATCCTGGACGGGAGGTGGGCATTTGAGGCCCACTTTGCCCAGATGGCCCCGAGAGTGGTGGGAGCGGCAGCCGCCTTGGGAAAGCTGCTGCCCAATGTGGGCGGCCCGAGCGCCAACTGCCGTAGACTATACTCCGGAGTGGTCCGGAGTATGGCCCTGTATGGGGCACCAGTCTGGGTGGACGCCCTCAACCGCAGGACCAAAACCCTGCTGCGACGTCCGCAGCGGGTGATTGCGACGAGGGCGATACGCGGATACCGGACGGTGTCCTGGACGGCAGGGTGCGTGTTGGCCGGTGATCCCCCCTGGGAGCTCCAAGCGGAGATCCTCGCCGAAGTTTACCACTTCGTGGCGGAGAGGAGATCCCGTGGAGACCCCCCAGCGTGGGAGGAGGTCACGCGCATGCGGCGGCAGGCGTGGGCCGCCATGTTGCGGCGGTGGTCGGAGGACCTAGCTCCACCGGTCCCTGGGCAGTGGACGGTGGAAGCTATCCGCCCGGTCCTGAAGAGGTGGGTGAGGCGGAAATTTGGGCCGCTAACCTTCCGATTGGTGCAGGTGCTTTCCGGACACGGATGTTTCGGAAAGTACCTGCACCAAATCGCAAGACGGGAGAGGACTCCGGTGTGCCACGAGTGTGGGGCACCGGAGGACACGGCGCTCCACACGTTGGAGGCGTGTGCCGCATGGGGCCCGCAGCGGCGCACGCTTTCAATGATGATAGGACGGGATCTCTCTCTGCCAAGCGTAGTAAACGCTATGCTTGGCAGCGAGAGATCGTGGCAGGCAATGGTCTCCTTCTGCGAAGCCGTTATGTTGCAGAAGGAGACCGCGGAGCGGGCCCGGGAGACTGACGCCCAAGCGGACGCGCTCCGGCGCAGAAGACCAGGTGGGAGGAGGAGGCGTTTCGCCCACCTCCTCCCTCCTCCGTAGTGGGGTCACTGGTGGAGTGTCGGGGGACGCTTCACCGGCTTGCACGGCCCCACATGTCTGAGGGGTGACCTTTGTGAGCAAGGTTGCCCCTCCAAGGGTGGAGAGACCCGATAAGGGTCGCCACTGGGGCAAGATGGTAGAATGCTACCGCGACCCCATCTTGCCCCACTGCGGTGGCGGACGGCTCACGGGGGGGTTTTAGTGGGTGCGAGCCCCACATACCCCCTTCCATCACCCCCGTGGTGGAAGGGAAGTGCGCAGGCATTTCCCCCCCTCAAAAAAAAAAAAAAAAAAAAAAAAAAAAAGGTTAGGTTGGGGTGGCAAGTAGAGAACCTCCCCGTGGTGCCCCCTGGAAACTGTTTGGACCCGGTAACGCAGGTGTCCAACAGGCCAATCTCTACCTTCGCAGCTATCACCAGCCGTCGCTGTGATTAGAATGCCGAAGAAACCGCAGCGTGACGCTTCTGGGAAGTTCACAAAAGGCCCTTCTCAGGGCCACTTCCCAGAGGCCCCCGTTGATTATGACGTAGTGGATAGAGACGTGAAATTCTCGGCTCCAGAAATGGAGGTGATCCGTAGTTTGGAGATTGCGGATGGACGGGACAACCGTCGGAAACGGCCGTCTACTCCGTTTGTCGAGTCTGGTCTTTCGGACTCGGACACGGAAACCGAAGCAACAGCAGCTGCTAAGGTCAATACGGCCAGACGAGGAAGAGGTAGGACCACGATAGCAGGTTCTTCCAGGGAAGCTTTCCTGAAGTGCCAAGCGTCGTCGGATGGAGAACTGGAGGAAGTCCTGCGAAGCAGGCAATTTAGGAAGAGGTGTGGTGCTGTCACTGACACCGGTAGTGATACCGATGCAATGGCTGGTGACATCACCACGCTGAACGCACAAGAGCTGAGGGCGCAGGCGGGCGAAAAGCTCGCCGATATTTTGGACGTTGCCAGGAACTCGGGCAACCTCAAAGGCGAGTACGTCGGCCGCCTGAAGAGGTCTACGTCGACCCTGAGGGAAGTGGTAGATGCTTTAGCCAGCAGGAGCGAAGCCGAGGAGACGCGACGTCTTAGGGCGGATAATGGCCGTCTAAAGCTGGAGGTGGAGGCGATGAAGGCGGAGGTAAAAGCGCTACGTCGCGGCTTCACTGAGGCTAAGACAGCCGCTGCCACCGCTGCAACCACCGCCGCCACTGCCACGGCCGCCGCCGCCGCTGCGAAGACGCGAGCTCCTCCCACTTCTCCGTGGGGGGCTGACGACCTCCTTGAGGAGCTGAAGCGCTCCTTAACTATAACTTTCGGGACGATGTTAAACGCCCGACTCGCGGGGTTCGAGGACAGGCTCTTGCCAGCCCCGACGGTACGCCCACCCCTAAGGGTGGATGCTAAGAAGACGGCTGCGGCAGCTGCTGCCTCAGTGCCTCCGACTCCTCTGGTGGGCAAGCGGGCAAGCAAGCCCGTTAAGGCAGTCACCACTACAGTGGCACCAGCTTTGACCCCCTCCACGTCGAGGGGGACCCAAGGCACCAGCCAGGCTGCTCCTGAAGAGCAAGCCTGGGTCACAGTAGTAAGAAAGGGGAAGGGCAAGGGAAAGGGTAAGGGGAAGGGAAAATCTTCACTTCCCTCTGCTGCACCCACGTCCGTCCCCGTGGTCCGTGCTCCTGTTAGGCAGGCAGCCGGTAAGGCCAAGTCGGTGCTGAGAACCCCCAAGTCCGCAGCGGTGGTGTTGTCGTTGCAACCTGAAGCTGCGGAGAAAGGAGTGACCTACAGCGCCGTCCTTAAAATGGCGCAGGAGAAGGTCGATCTCCAGGAGCTGGGGATCGACCAGCTCCGCTTCCGCCAGACGGCCACGGGAGCCAGAATGCTCGAAATTCCTGGCTCCCAGAACTCGGAAAAGGCGGACCAACTCGCGGAGAAGCTCCGCGGGGTCCTTTCGGAGGTGGCCAACATCGCCAGGCCCATTAAATCCGCTGATCTACGGATCACGGGCTTGGACGATGCGGCCACGAAAGAGAAGGTGGCGAAGGCGGTCGCTGAGGCAGGAGGCTGCAACGTGCAGCTGGTAAAAACCCGGGAGATCAACCCGGGTTTTAACGGTACTGGCTCCATCCTGGTGTCTTGCCCAGTTTCGGCAGCACAAGTGCTGTCGAAGAAGGGCAGACTCCTGGTCGGGTGGAGCTCGGTACGAGTGGTGGCACTGGGGGCGCGTCCTATGCGGTGCTTCAGGTGCTTGGGGCTTGGGCATACGCGCCCCCAGTGTCCAGCGTCAGTCGATAGGGGTGACCTGTGTTTCCGGTGTGGAGGCGCAGGTCATCGGGCAGCCAGCTGCGGGAAGGCTGAACCACGATGCGCGATATGCGCGGAGTCGGGGAAGCCTTCCGGGCACGTAATGGGGGGACGCAACTGTGCCCCTCCAAAGACGAAGGGTAAGGCCACCAGGACCCAGGCCAACCCTGTGGCCACAAAACAGGCCACCCCAGAAGCAGACCGCCAAGCGGTGGTCGAGGTGGTTGTGATGTCTGATTGATGGATCAGGTCCGGCATCACAACCTCCTCCAGACGAATCTAAACCACTGCGCTGGGGCTCAAGATCTTCTCATGCAGACCCTGGCGCAGTGGCAAATAGATTTGGCGGTTGCCGCGGAGCCGTATTACGTTCCCCCGGACCCCCATCCCTGTTGGGCTGGGGATCTGGACGGCTCCGTGGCTATAGTACTACGGTCTGGCTGCGCTTTTCCCCTCTCAGTCGAAGAGAGGGGTTCGGGCTACGTGGTGGCCAAGTGGGGGGAGTATGCCATCGTCGGGGTATACTTCTCCCCCAATAGACCCGCTGCGGAACTGGAGGTCTTTATGGACCTCCTGGCCGCGGCGGTGAGACGACAAGCGCCTCGTCAGATCCTCCTTATGGGGGACCTGAACGCCAAGGCCCGGGATTGGGGCAACCGCTCTACTGACTCTCGCGGGGAGATTGTCAGGGAGTGGGCGGTTGCCACGGGACTGACCCTGCTCAATAGAGGGTCGGTCCACACGTGTGTGCAACACAACGGGGGGTCCGTGGTGGACCTAACGTTCGCCACCCCGGCTGTTGCAGCACGTGTCCGGGCCTGGAGGGTAATGTCGGAGGTGGAGAATCTCTCGAATCATAAATATATTAGGTTCGAGGTTCTCCCCTCCAACATCCGAGAAAGGTCTCGGGCCATGGTGCACGCGGATTTCCCGCGCTGGACGATATCTCGCCTCGATGCTGAACTGGCGGAGGAGGCGGCTATCGTCCAGTCATGGACTGCCGTTCCCGCGCACCCGGAGGTGGACGTCGCTGCGGGCCACTTTCGCGAGGTGTTAACGGCCGTGTGCGATGCTGCCATGCCTAGGTCCCGTCACCGCCCAGATCGCCGCGAGGTGTACTGGTGGTGCTCGGAGATTGAGGACCTCCGGAGCGCTTGCTCGGTGGCGCGGCGACTTTACGCCCGTTGTAGGAGGGCGCGCCATGGCCGGACCGACGATCAGCTTTCGGCTGAGGAGTTGGCGACTGAGCGCCGGCTACTCGGTTTATACCGTGAGGCTAAGTGGGAGCTGCAGCTGGCCATCAGCCAAGCCAAGTCCCGGGCCTGGGGCGAGGCTTTGGAGGGTCTCGATAGGGATCCTTGGGGGCGGCCATACAAGGGGGCCCGGAAAAAGTTCCGGGGCCAAACGACCCCTACTGCGAAGTCCCTGGAGCCTGAGCTCCTGGGCAGGGTGTTGGTGGGGCTTTTCCCCGACTCCCACCACCACACCCCTCCAACTATGGTGCTCTCCGCCCCCGAGGAGTTGAGCCCAGCCTCCATTCCGCGTGTGTCCGAGGTGGAGATGGAGGTGGCAGTCGGTCGCCTACGGGGCAAAAGGACTGCACCGGGTCCAGACGGGATCCCGGGGCGGGTCCTTAGGATAGCCCTAAGGCAGATGGGCGACAGGCTTCGGGGACTGTTCGACGCGTGCCTGACGTCGGGGCAGTTCCCGAAGCTTTGGAAGGATGGCCGGCTGTGCCTGCTACGGAAGGAGGGTCGACCTGCCGACTCGCCTTCCGGATACAGGCCCATTGTGTTGCTGGATGATACGGGTAAGCTCCTGGAGAGAGTTGTGGCCACCCGTATCATTCGGCACCTAGAGGGGACTGGGCCTGGGCTCTCGGAGGCCCAGTATGGATTCAGGGCAGGGCGGTCAACAATAGACGCCTTGCTCTGGCTCAAAAGGTGGACGCAGGATGCGGTCTGCGAGGGTAAAAAGGCGTTGGCTGTCTCGCTCGACATTGCCAACGCCTTTAACAGCCTCCCGCACGGAGCAATACAGGAGGCACTCCGGTTTCATGGAGTGCCCTTGTATCTGCGGAGGCTGTTGGCGGACTACCTCCAGGACCGCGAGGTCCTTGTGGAGGGACGTGACGGCTTGAGGCACCGTCGCGTCTCCTGCGGGGTTCCACAGGGGTCGGTACTGGGACCACTCCTGTGGAATATAGGCTACGACTGGGTGCTCCGCGGCACGCTTCCTGCAAGTATGCGGGTCGCGTGCTACGCGGATGACACCCTAGTCGTGGTCAGTGGGAGGGATCTGAGGGAGACGGTGCGTTTGGCCACGGTGGCCACAACCCTCGTGGTCGACCGCATACGCGCCCTGGGACTGGAGGTCGCCCTCTCCAAGACCGAGGCCCTATTGTTTCATGGGCCTCGAGGGGGACCCCCTCCTGGAACGCGGGTGGCCTTAGATGGGGTGAAGGTCCGGGTTGGGACCCAGATGAAATATTTGGGTCTCATCCTGGACGGGAGGTGGGCATTTGAGGCCCACTTTGCCCAGATGGCCCTGAGAGTGGCGGGAGCGGCAGCCGCCTTGGGAAGGCTGCTGCCCAACGTGGGCGGCCCGAGCGCCAACTGCCGTAGACTATACTCCGGAGTGGTCCGGAGTATGGCCCTGTATGGGGCACCGGTCTGGGTGGACGCCCTCAACCGCAGGACCAAAACCCTGCTGCGACGTCCGCAGCGGGTGATTGTGACGAGGGCGATACGCGGATACCGGACGGTGTCCTGGACGGCAGGGTGCGTGTTGGCCGGTGATCCCCCCTGGGAGCTCCAAGCGGAGATCCTCGCCGAAGTGTACCACTTCGTGGCGGGGATGAGATCGCGAGGAGACCCCCCAGCGTGGGAGGAGGTCACGCGCATGCGGCGGCAGGCGAGGGCTGCCATGTTGCGGCGGTGGACGGAGGACCTGGCTCCACCGGTCCCTGGGCAGTGGACGGTGGAGGCTATCCGCCCGGTCCTTCGGAGGTGGGTGAGGCGGCAGCACGGGCCGCTGACCTTCCGATTGGTGCAGGTGCTTTCCGGACACGGATGTTTCGGGAAGTACCTGCACCAGATCGCAAGACGGGAGGTGAACCAATGTACGCGACCACTCAAGTGCCCCCTGTGTGCGGACCTAGGTCGTCCAGCTGGCCATAGGATGGGGAGCAAGAAGTGCACTCCTCCCAAAGCTAAAAAAGGAAAGAGGACATCTCCACAAACAGGAGCAGTGATCCCAGCAACCCCGCCAGACTGTGAACAAGCACCTGCAGCTAAGGTGCCGATTCAGGTGGGCAAAGACCCACTCGAGGAGTCTATGGAGGCCTCATAATGGGTATACCGAAAGTCCTGCAGTGCAATATAAACCACAGCCAACGGGCGCAGGACTTGCTCATGCAAACCCTCGCACAGTGGTCGATCGCATTGGCCGTGATATCGGAACCCTATCGTATTCCGAATCATCCTCGTTGGTTTGGAGACGATGGAGGCCTCGTTACAATTTACTGGGCAGGCCAACAGGGTGATCCCCCGTGCTCTCTTATTGAGAAGGGACCGGGAACGGTGGCTGTAGAATGGGGACACATCGCAGTTGTGGGCTGCTACATCTCTCCCAACTGTGCCATCATTGATTATGAGGAATATCTGGACGGGTTGGCTAATTGCATACGCAGATGCCTGCCTCGTCCAGTGCTCGTCCTGGGTGACTTCAACGCTCACTCTAGTGAGTGGGGAAGTCCCCAGGATGACCAAAAGGGTAGAACTTTGGTAGAATGGGCGGCGCAGATGGATCTCCGATTATTAAATCGTGGGTCTGTTAGCACGTGTGTGCGGTGGCAGGGGGAGTCGATCGTGGATGTATCATGGGCGACTCCTTCTGCTACACACATGGTCTCGCTATGGAGAGTGGCGGAGGAGATGGTCACACTATCTGATCATCGCCACATTGTTTTCGAAGTGGCTCTTCGTCCTCCTGATCGCGGAAGTTACCACAGTAGCAGTCCGCCAAGGAGATGGGCTCTCAAGAAGCTTGACAGAGACCTGCTGGAAGCAGCGGCCATCGCTGCAGCTTGGCCGGAAACCCAGACTGACGAACCAGAAAGGGACGCGACTTGGTTTCGGGATATCATGACATCAATTTGCGATGTTTCGATGCCCCGGGCCAGGCCCTTCAGACGCAAGGCGGTTTACTGGTGGTCAGAAGAAATTGACAGGCTTAGGGAGATTTGCCTGCGTGCACGACGTCAGTACACTAGAACGCGCAGAAGGCGGCGTGCCACAGAGGAGCAGACTGTCATAGCCTACAGGGCGTACAGAGAGGCAACCAAGGCGCTTCAAATCGCTATTGGAGACTCTAGGACTACGTCTTGGAACGAACTCCTTGATGGGCTGGAGAGGGATCCATGGGGACGCCCTTACAAACTGGTTCTGGGCAAACTCAGACCGTGGGTCCCCCCACTAACGGAAACTCTAAACACTCTATTTGTTGGGAGTGTAGTAGACGCTCTATTTCCAAGAGTCGAGGCCAGTTGTTCTGCACTTCCCCTCGAACCGTCAGAGGATCAGACTTCGCCATCCTGGTCTGATGAACTGGTGGTAACTAGGCACGAGATGGACCGAGCGGTAACGCGCCTCAGAGCTCGTAATACCGCACCAGGCCCTGACGGTATTCCAGGGCGTGTCTGGGTGCTAGCTCTGAGTGCCGCTCTAGGAGACAAGCTTCGGAGGCTTTTTGACAGCTGTCTTCGATATGGTGTATTCCCTACGGGATGGAAAGAAGCTAGGCTGGTCCTGTTGAAGAAGGAAGGAAGACCTGCTGACTCGCCATCTGCTTACCGACCTATATGCTTGCTAGATGAGGCAGGCAAATTATTCGAAAGAATAATTGCCGCTCGTCTTAACGAGCACTTGACGCGAGTGGGCCCTGACTTATCGAACGATCAGTTTGGATTCCGGCGGGCGCGCTCGACAGTGGACGCGATTCTTTGTGTCCGTAAGCTGTCGGACCAGGCCGTTACCCGTAATGGAGTGGCATTGGCGGTGTCCTTGGACATCGTCAATGCCTTTAACTCACTGCCTTGGGGAACGATCAAGGGAGCACTCTCATACCATGATGTCCCGCCTTACTTGCAACGCATCGTGGCCGCCTACTTGAGTGACAGGAGCGTGCAGTACATGGGTAGGGACGGCGCGCTACATCAAAGGGAAGTCAGTTGCGGAGTCCCACAGGGATCGGTGCTAGGGCCACTACTGTGGAATTTAGCTTACGACGAGGTATTGCGTGTCAGTCTCCCCACCGGCGTTAGAGCAGTTTGCTATGCAGACGATACCCTGGTGGTGGCTGCAGGGGATACGTTCGAGGAAACAAAACGGCTCGCTGAGAGGGGTGTGGCTTGCGTGGTAGAAAAGATCCATGAACTTGGCCTACGGGTTGCTCCACAGAAGACTGAGGCGTTATGGTTCCATAAATTACCGCGAGGTAGAGAACCACCGGATTCATCGGTACGAGTGGGTGACGTGGATGTTCGTATAGGACCGTACCTGAAGTATCTCGGCCTCACCCTGGACAGTCGATGGGGCTTCGAAGAGCACTTCAGTCGAACAGTTCCCCGGATCAAGAGGGTGGCGGGTGCTATGCACAGACTACTACCCAATCTAGGGGGGCCGAGCGAAGGAGTGCGTCGACTCTACGCGGGGGTCATAAGATCAATAGCTCTTTATGGAGCGCCCGTATGGTCTCACCGTCTGTCTGGTGTTAGGCGCTGCAGATCTATGTACAATAGCCTACAGCGCACCATGGCCATCCGGATCGTTAGAGGATATCGGACAATATCCTTCGATGCCGCAACGCTCCTGGCGCGGTTCCCACCCCTGGACATCCTGGCGGAGATGGACGCACATGTGTACGATCGTCTCCGCCACGATGATTCCGGAGTTGCGCCAGTTGAAGTGAGGTTGCAGGAGCGCCGACGAGCGCTGGCGAGATGGCGTCAGCGGCTCCAAGAGCCAGGATCTCTGCGCCAACGCGTTGTTGGTGCTATTTTGCCGAGCCTTAAATTATGGCTTAAAAGGAAGGAGCCAGTTACATACAGACTGACTCAGATACTCACTGGGCATGGCTGCTTTGGTGAGTATCTATACCGGATAGGACGCGAGCGAATGCCACAATGTCACCATTGTGGGTATGACCAGGATTCTGCCCAGCATACGCTTGAGGAGTGCTCAGCATGGAACTCAGAGCGCGGAATCCTGGTCAGCCGGATTGGACAAGACCTCTCGCTTTCAAGCGTGGTGGCAGCTATGTTGCAGGACGAAATGGCATGGAAGGCGGTGGTCTCCTTCTGTGAAACCGTAATGGTCAAAAAAGAGACGGCCGAGCGGGATCGCGAGCGATCTGATCCCACTCGAAGACGGCGGGCCCGGGTTGTCCAAAATGGACAACCTGGACCGTCAGCCCCATAGGGGTTTCTACTTTTCGAGGGTGACTGGAGTGGGGGCTCTGGCCGTCCATCAAGTCGAAACAAGTGGTAGCTGCAGCACATGGTGGCGTGTGTTGTATGTGGAGATGATGTAGGCTTAACAGCCTTCACGAAGAGGAGCCTCAAAGGCAACGTGCGAGAAGGGCACCGGTGCGTTCCTTGAGAGATCCCGGAGTCCTTCGAATGCGCTGAGGTCGGCCACCGGGGGGGTTTTAGTGCGGTAAAAATCCCACATACCCCGGTTGCACCCCCAATGCTTCCGGGTACCTTTTGAAGGTTTCCCCCTCGAAAACAAAAAAAAAAAAAAAAAAAAAAAAAGGTTAGGTTAGGTTAGGTTAGGTTAGGTTAGGTTGGGTTGCAGGCCGGATAACCTCCAAGAGTGCCCGACTGTTGCTGGTCCTCTTCGATGCGTTTCATCTGGGGGGAAGAGCAGCCGTTGGGACGGTGCACCCGGGGATCGGTCAATAATTCTCCTCGGGGGATTATTGGCCGTAGCCGATATCTGGCAAGGTGGGTCTGGGTAGTTTTACTACCTGGACGGCAGGAGGGGAATCGCTACAAAGAGCTTTTATCTTTGTGGAGGTTCTCTTCCTGTGGGATGGGTACCGTCCTAGTGACGTGGAGGGGGGGCCGGGCGCTCGGCGCAGGCTCGAGGAGGTGGGGCCTTGTGCGCTTGGCGCCGGCTCGAGGAGGTGGGGCCCGGGTGTTTGGCACCGGCTCGAGGAGGCGGTCCGCTCCCAGACCTACCATACTTCGGAATGATGGATTCGGTGCTGGGAGTGTGACGTGGAGGTGGGGCCTTGTGCGCTTGGCGCCGGCTCGAGGAGGTGGGGCCCAGTGCGCTCGGCGCAGGCTCGAGGAGGCGGTCCGCTCTCAGACCTACCATACTTCGGAATGATGGATTCGGTGCTGGGAGTGTGACGTGGAGGTGGGGCCTTGTGCGCTTGGCGCCGGCTCGAGGAGGTGGGGCCCGGGTGCTTGGCACCGGCTCGAAGAGGCGGTCCGCTCTCAGACCTACCATACTTCGGAATGATGGATTCGGTGCTGGGAGTGTGACGTGGAGGTGGGGCCCGGGCGCTCGGCGCCGGCTCGAGGAGGTGGGAGGAGGAGGCGACTCCTCCTTCGTATTTGTGGGGTCACTGGTGGAGAGTCGGGGGGCTCTCCATCGGCTTGCACGCCCCACCGGTCGTGGTAAGGGGTGACTTTGATGAGCAAGGTTGCCCCTGCACAGGCGGAGAGGCCCGATTGGGTCTGCCACTGGGGCAAGATGGTAGAATGCAACCGCGACCCCATCTTGCCCCACCTCGGTGGAGGACTGCTCACCATGGGGTTTTAGTGGGTAGGACGGGCAGTCGCCCGTTGAGTCCCACATAGCCGCTGGGCCTTCCCCGGGCTCAGTGGTATGCGTAAATGCATTTCCCCATGAAAAAAAAAAAAAAAAAAAAAAAAGGTTAGGTTAGGTTAGGTTAGGTTAGGTTAGGTTAGGTTAGGTTTTTTTTTTTTTTTTTTTTTTTTTTAGATTTTTTGCCAGAAAACCCCCCGATATTAAAAATTCGGAGTCCTTAGAGAAAAAGAATTGTAAAATATTAGCAAATAACAATTATAAGAAAACAAGAAACAATAAAGACATTATCAAAATACCATTCCTATAACAAAAACAAAATAAATTAAATTCATTGAATTAAAACCATAATAAAAACTAAAATTACTCTAGTTAATATTAAAGCTCTCTAAAAACGAATCAATTACCCATTTAGCATTTACAATATTAACAAGAAACAATAAATACATTATCAAAATACCATTCATATAACAAAAACACAAAATAAATTAAATTCATTGAATTAAAACCATAATAAAAACCAAAATTACTCTAGTAATATTAAAGCTCTCTAAAAACGAATCAATTACCCATTTAGCATTTACAATATTAAAAATTAAATCATATATTTTTCCCCCCCATTAAGAAAACAATTAATAAAATAATATTCCACGAAACATCAAAATAATTCAATCAACATACAAATATAATTAATCCTAGATAACTTACTAAACTTCAGCAAAACTGAAGTTCTAAGTCTCACGCAGATAAATAAATATAATTCACACACAAAACAACAAATAAAATTAAAAGTAAAACAGAAAATTAACTCTTATTTAAATTGGCCACCCGCCGCATCACATAACATAGGAAGTCACGAAAAATACGACCAGAATCACTTCCAGCCAGAAGACTATTCCACACCGAGGTGGAGATGACCGAGTCTAACTCCAACTCCACCTGCAACCTCCTAGCAGCAAACATCGAGCAGTCATTGACTATATGTTCCAACGACTGCTCGACATCTACCCCACATGGACACCACGGATGATCCTTAACCTTAAATCTATGAAGGTAGCTTGCATTCCCCCCATGCCCTGTCAAAGCTTGCGTAAACCAATAATCGACACCGAGTTCCCCTATAACACGGAACGCCTGACAAACATCCGGGAAAAACAACCGAGTAATTCGACCCTGTCGAAACTCAGAATACTCCTTCTGCCAAGCGTTCAAGGTCCGTCGGCGAACAACTGACTTCGCAAAAGACAAAGGAAACCTGTCGTAGTCTGCAGCAGTTCTACTAAAAAGGGCAGCATGCTTAGCCAGTTCGTCAGCCCGCTCATTACCGACAATCCCAACATGAGCACGAACCCACCACAGCTTAACACAGCTACCCAACTCCACTGCCCGCGACAGGTTCCCACGAATATCATTGACAAGGGGGTGAGCAGACCGCGGATTAGCCAACGCCTCCAGTGACGAGCGGGAATCGCTGAAGATATCAACTTCCTCACTGCATCCCCAACCCACCACCAGATTTGTTGCCTGCCTCAATGCCAACAACTCCGACTGGTACACCGAACAGAACGGCTCCAGACGAAACTTCCTGCACAACACCTCAACACCACCACGCCAACAGGTAAAAGCACAGCCAACCTTCCCCTCCAACTTACTACCATCAGTATAAATACTTATTGGAGCCGAAGGTCTCTCCTCACACAAGGGATCATCGAACTGATTCAGAGTGGCATAAGTAATTTCTGGCCGCAAAGCAGGATGAGGAAGCTTAAAAAACGGCGTCCTTCCCTCCAACCTACGATCCGCAGCCTCAAATAACGGCCTACCCCGCTTCACCCTATAAACCTCGGCCACCTCAAGAGCCCTAAAATCCAACGGCAGAAGTCGTGCAACAGTCACAGCTGAGGGGTAGGAAACCGTGCGATAGGATTTCGCTATTTTAATGGCAAAAAGACGCTGCATGGACCGCAAACGTCGCTGAACACCCCTCCGATCCGCACAAAAACCCCAAGCATTCGCTGCATACAAAAGTATTGGCTCCACTGCACCAATGTACAAGTGCCTGATTATGCCAGACTTCAAGCCCCAAGAAGCCTTAGCCGCTCTAACCAAACCCTTATACACAGCCGCAGCCTTACAACAGACCAACTGAAGATGCTCATGGAATGTCAAATTCTTGTCAATAGTCAAACCCAAAATCCTGACACTATCAACTGGTATCAGTTCAACACCCGCCATAAACAACCGGGGTACAGGAGAGTTCATCTTCCTCGTTAACACCATAAAGGCAGTCTTTTGAGGAGAGAACTTTAACTTCTGCTCCACACCCCAATTAGCAACAATGTCAAGAACAGGATTAAGCATGGACTCAAGCTCTCCAACAGTATCAGCCGAGGCCACAAGAACCACATCATCGGCAAAAGCCTGAACATGGACCTCACTGCCCTCTAACAACTCGAGAAGCGAGTCCAGAACAACATTCCACATTAAAGGCCCGCTTATACTTCCTTGAACACACCCTCTAGTCGTTGACCTAGTTACCACCTCACCAGCAAACTCGACAACAACAGACCTATTCGTGAGGTAGCTCTTGACCAAACCATAGACATCTGCAGGGCAATTCTTCATCTGCAGCTGCCAAAGAATAAGGGGCCACCACGCATGATCAAAAGCGCCCTCTATATCCAGTGAAACCAATGCTACAATCCGACGCATATCATTACGCTCATACTTGACTAGTTCCACAAGATCATAGAGGGCGTCCTCTGTGCCCCTCTGCGGCATAAAGCCATACTGCCTAGTGCTCAAATGCCCCCTCGACTCAAGATGCCAAAGCAGCCTACCATTAAATAACTTTTCAAGAACCTTCCCCATGACCGGAAGAAGCCCAATAGGACGATAAGACTTCGGATTTGTGTAATCTGCCCTATTAGGCTTCTGAATTACACAGATCCGCGCCGATTTCCAGATCGTGGGGAAGAGACCCACCTCCAAACACCTCGAAAAAATCGCAAGAAACATCTGAGCATCGGCAGCAATTGCCGCCCTACAAATGTCCACAGTAAAACCGTCCGCACCAGGTGCCTTCTTCGGACTCATTGAAGCCAACACATCACGCAACTCAGCCATCCCAAAAGACGGCCCAGGCGATGACAGACACTCCTGCAGAGGCTCCGACTGTACCGACAGACGAAGAACAGCCTGCTCCGGAGTATCATCCTGTGGACAGTCCTCCGGAAAAAGGGTCTGTGCAATGCACAGCGCAGACTGTCGGGGAGATAAAAGAATACCATCCCGCCCACGGAGAGCAACATCCACTCTACCCATCTTCTTGGAACGCCGTATAATCCTCCAAGCCCCATCCCATACATTCTCGGCCATCATGTCACCACAATAAGCCTTCCAACCAGCAATCCGCGCCAAATCCATGGCTTCTTTAAATTCCTCAAGGGCAGTAAGATACCGCTGAACAACAAAGGGCTTCCGTCTCGGATTCGCCCACCGTATCCGTCGCCTACGTCGCACCACCTCAGCTCTCTTTGCAGTCAAATCAGGAGTCCACCATGGATTGGTTCGAAAAGGTTGCAACCCACAGGGTGGAAACATCACCTGACAAACTTCATCAACCAGACTCATCACGGCAACGACAAAGCCGTCCAGTTCCACACTTCCCATGTGAGCAACTCCATCAACACCCACACCCAAACCACGTATCTTATCACTCAACAACTCCCTGAAATGAGACCATTTTGCCCCACGTGTATTAAACTTACGAGTAGCAGACACAGGGCGCACACCACCGGAAGGCCCGAGTGCCAAGCTAAAGGTAATTGGATTATGATCCGAAAGCAGGACCATTGACAAATCCACCTTCCACCCGACAGTCTTGTCTATCAAGCCCTCCGTAACCAGGGTTACGTCAACACGACTAGTATAACACCGGCCAGCCCGATATACCTCAAAAGTAGGGACACTACCTTCATTAACTACCTCTAAACCCATAGATAAAACAAAAGCCATCAAACTTTCTCCTCTACTATCATTCACCGTACCCCCCCACCAGACACTTTTTGCATTAAAATCTCCACCTATCACTACATCACCATCACAGTCCCGGAGACAATCCCTCAGCTTATCCAAATAAGGTTCAATTGGCTCAGTACCCTCAAAATATACCGAAATCACCGTCAAGTTTCCTCCCCCAGGATAAGCAATGGTCACAACCACAATGTTCTCGGTAATAAATAGCGGATTAGTCCTAACCAACAACCCATTGTTCAAAACAACCACGGCAGCCTTAACTTCCTTTGTGCGAACTCCACACGACTGAATAGTCCTTGCACCACGCCGGTGTGACATTTCTCCTGCACTGCCAATATATGGTTCTTGTAACAAGAGAACATCACACTTACGCTGCGCAGCAACCCCAAACACACCATCAGTCGCATTACGAGACCTTCGCAAATTGGACTGAATAAAACTCAAAGACCGCAAGGTCTCCTGCGATAAGCCCGCAATAACATTGGTCCCCGTGGTGCCCTTAACAATATATCACAGCTGCTCTAGCTATAGCCAACCATCTAGCTCGTACCGGACAATCACCACTAAACGCAGAATGGCTAATATTAGGAAGTCTCTCCCTGACACAATTTGCGCATGTGGCTGGCCTTTGCGGGGCCGCACTTTTCTCCGGGCAATCCCAAGCAACGTGGCCAGGCCGAGAGCAGTATGCACACACCTCAGCAGCAGGCTCCGCCCTGCAAGTACTGCGAGTATGCGCAAAACCCAAACACCTTCCACACTGCAACAAAGGTGAACGCTCCTCAACCCGACAACGCTGCCAACCCACAAAAAGCCTACCCGCCTCCATCATACGCTTCCAAAGACCAGGCGTAGCCTCCAAAACTACATGGCACTGCAAGGCATTCCGAGCTCTCAAGCGATACTTTACCTGTACTTTTTCATGTTCAGCAAGGTCTGCATATACTCGTACGTTCTGCCGCCTTAACGAATCAATAATTTCGTCATTAGTACAGACTGCCATGACATCCCTAATAATAACTTGTGGAAGCCTCCTTACTGCTTCCGTAACCACAAGGTCATCGGAAACCTGTGAAATAGCACGCCCTAAAGTCTCCGCACCATCCTTTGAGGAGCAACTGAGTACCACCTTTTGGTTTCTCGCTTTCCTCAGTCGCTCAACACCGACACCCAGTCCCCTCGCATCAACACCGCTAGTCACACTATCCAGAACTTGCTGGCTAGTCTTCTGACTGTCCCGGGAACTAATAATCAAGGTGTGAGGCTGAGACTGAGCCGGAGGCAGCGCAGAGACTCCCGAACGTACAACCTCAGTGTAAGTCCGGCCCTCCATCGTCTGAACGAGGGTACCCACCTTAGCAATGAGGTTCTCCACTGGAGCATTAAACGGCATGCTTCTGAAACTTTTGAGCGCCGGCATTACCTCATCCTTCAGCAAAGGACCCAAATTATCCAAGTGATTACCACTCTGGCCCATGACACCTTTGAGGGCTTCAATATCCTGTTGTATTTTACAATTTTGACTCACAAGATCCCCCAAAACCTGCCTCTGAGCCTCCATGGCAACCGAATGCCTGACCTCAAGATGGGCAATCTCGTCAGCACGACCAGCCCTCAATCTCTCCGTTGCCGTCTCATGTCGCGACCGCGAATCTGCTAAACGTAATATCATGTTATACATCTCCTGGAGAGACGCGACCGCAACATCCCTAATCTCACGCTTAAGATTTCGAGCGCTCTCAACAGCCCTCTTCGCTGAACCAAAGAGTTGGTTTGCCCGAGCCGGAATCTCTCGTATAGGGAGCTCCTGGGAAACACTGGCCAGGCTGCGATGTGCCTCAGCCACCGCTTCATCGCCACTATCATCAGAAAAAGACCCCTGGGCAGGAGTAGATGTAAACCCCATCCGTGACCCAAAATCACAAGGAGATTCAGCCACAAACCGGTCATCCATGAGACCCGAACTTTCCAAAAGTCCACTGGGTAACAACGTCTCGTCAGGTTCCTGTATAGTAACTTTAGAAACCTGCCTGGCAACCCTCGCAGTTCTCAACCGCTTCAGTATACTGGAACCCACCGAACCACTAAGAGCACCTACCGACTGTTGCAAAGATAAGGGCATAGGCGTCTCAACCGAATCCAAGACACTCACCACCGGCTGTGAACACGACCCAGAAGGACCATCACTTCCAGATACCTTCGAGTCAATATCTGCAACCACCAATCCTTCCACCAAAGAAGCACACTTTGGAACTACAGGTACCAAGGAACGTGGCAACTCCAAACTGCTATGACCCGTGCTAACAGCAGTATGCTGAGCTTTCCTCGTCCCATGTGAAACAGCCCCAACTACCACTCCTCCAAAAGGTGACTTTACAGGTTGACTCTTTTGGTCCCGCTTTCGGGTCGGTCCAACAGACACAGACATCTTCGCAGCAACACCTCGCTTCTTACTACTCATTATCACGCTTTCCAAGCCCCAAACGAGCAAACAATCTGCCAAAAATATACTATTAAGCTTCAAAACCCAAATATCCTCGGTCACAAACGTCCAAATAACACAAGCAAACTATTCCCGTGGTCCACACAACCACACCAACCAATTCCAAACAAAAAACAAATAACACAAAAAAATTGTATTCTGTCCCCTCTTATACTGTACAGTTCAAATTCTCACTGTCATCGACTCAGGGAGGGTGGGTGGGAAAATTTTGTCGAAATTGGCGTATTCTAGTATGGGACGCGGTGCGCGCTCACTCGCTGATTCCTAGAAAAATATTAAAATAATTCCAAAAAATTAATTGGCGAAGTTATTGATGATATTGTTATATTATTATTGAAAATTACGTTAATTTAATTATTTTTTTCGTTTTTCAGGTGCAGACCGCGTGCGCGGCGTGCTCGCAAAGCTGAAAACGTGTATGCGGTGATTTAAAATTATATTCCAGAGATGTATGTGATAAAATATTGAATTTAACAATAAAATGCTACTAAATAGCTTTAAAATTATGAAAATCTGTAAATTTTGAATATTTTTTCAGGAAACGATATCCTTTTTAGTAACGCTGCGTGAAACGCTCGTGATTACGCGTATTATGATATGCCACACTTGTATATCCAGTTATATTTGAGTTTGCAAAAAATCAGTTTGTACTGGGCTCGGCACTTGGGTATATCAACTTTTTAGTACTGACGAAATAAAATTTTGTCGAAATTGGCGTTTTCTAGTATGGGACGCGGTGCGCGCTCACTCGCTGATTCCTAGAAAAATATTAAAATAATTCCAAAAAATTAATTGGCGAAGTTATTGATGATATTGTTATATTATTATTGAAAATTACGTTAATTTAATTATTTTTTTCGTTTTTCAGGTGCAGACCGCGTGCGCGGCGTGCTCGCAAAGCTGAAAACGTGTATGCGGTGATTTAAAATTATATTCCAGAGATGTATGTGATAAAATATTGAATTTAACAATAAAATGCTACTAAATAGCTTTAAAATTATGAAAATCTGTAAATTTTGAATATTTTTTCAGGAAACGATATCCTTTTTAGTAACGCTGCGTGAAACGCTCGTGATTACGCGTATTATGATATGCCACACTTGTATATCCAGTTATATTTGAGTTTGCAAAAAATCAGTTTGTACTGGGCTCGGCACTTGGGTATATCAACTTTTTAGTACTGACGAAATAAAATTTTGTCGAAATTGGCGTTTTCTAGTATGGGACGCGGTGCGCGCTCACTCGCTGATTCCTAGAAAAATATTAAAATAATTCCAAAAAATTAATTGGCGAAGTTATTGATGATATTGTTATATTATTATTGAAAATTACGTTAATTTAATTATTTTTTTCGTTTTTCAGGTGCAGACCGCGTGCGCGGCGTGCTCGCAAAGCTGAAAACGTGTATGCGGTGATTTAAAATTATATTCCAGAGATGTATGTGATAAAATATTGAATTTAACAATAAAATGCTACTAAATAGCTTTAAAATTATGAAAATCTGTAAATTTTGAATATTTTTTCAGGAAACGATATCCTTTTTAGTAACGCTGCGTGAAACGCTCGTGATTACGCGTATTATGATATGCCACACTTGTATATCCAGTTATATTTGAGTTTGCAAAAAATCAGTTTGTACTGGGCTCGGCACTTGGGTATATCAACTTTTTAGTACTGACGAAATAAAATTTTGTCGAAATTGGCGTTTTCTAGTATGGGACGCGGTGCGCGCTCACTCGCTGATTCCTAGAAAAATATTAAAATAATTCCAAAAAATTAATTGGCGAAGTTATTGATGATATTGTTATATTATTATTGAAAATTACGTTAATTTAATTATTTTTTTCGTTTTTCAGGTGCAGACCGCGTGCGCGGCGTGCTCGCAAAGCTGAAAACGTGTATGCGGTGATTTAAAATTATATTCCAGAGATGTATGTGATAAAATATTGAATTTAACAATAAAATGCTACTAAATAGCTTTAAAATTATGAAAATCTGTAAATTTTGAATATTTTTTCAGGAAACGATATCCTTTTTAGTAACGCTGCGTGAAACGCTCGTGATTACGCGTATTATGATATGCCACACTTGTATATCCAGTTATATTTGAGTTTGCAAAAAATCAGTTTGTACTGGGCTCGGCACTTGGGTATATCAACTTTTTAGTACTGACGAAATAAAATTTTGTCGAAATTGGCGTTTTCTAGTATGGGACGCGGTGCGCGCTCACTCGCTGATTCCTAGAAAAATATTAAAATAATTCCAAAAAATTAATTGGCGAAGTTATTGATGATATTGTTATATTATTATTGAAAATTACGTTAATTTAATTATTTTTTTCGTTTTTCAGGTGCAGACCGCGTGCGCGGCGTGCTCGCAAAGCTGAAAACGTGTATGCGGTGATTTAAAATTATATTCCAGAGATGTATGTGATAAAATATTGAATTTAACAATAAAATGCTACTAAATAGCTTTAAAATTATGAAAATCTGTAAATTTTGAATATTTTTTCAGGAAACGATATCCTTTTTAGTAACGCTGCGTGAAACGCTCGTGATTACGCGTATTATGATATGCCACACTTGTATATCCAGTTATATTTGAGTTTGCAAAAAATCAGTTTGTACTGGGCTCGGCACTTGGGTATATCAACTTTTTAGTACTGACGAAATAAAATTTTGTCGAAATTGGCGTTTTCTAGTATGGGACGCGGTGCGCGCTCACTCGCTGATTCCTAGAAAAATATTAAAATAATTCCAAAAAATTAATTGGCGAAGTTATTGATGATATTGTTATATTATTATTGAAAATTACGTTAATTTAATTATTTTTTTCGTTTTTCAGGTGCAGACCGCGTGCGCGGCGTGCTCGCAAAGCTGAAAACGTGTATGCGGTGATTTAAAATTATATTCCAGAGATGTATGTGATAAAATATTGAATTTAACAATAAAATGCTACTAAATAGCTTTAAAATTATGAAAATCTGTAAATTTTGAATATTTTTTCAGGAAACGATATCCTTTTTAGTAACGCTGCGTGAAACGCTCGTGATTACGCGTATTATGATATGCCACACTTGTATATCCAGTTATATTTGAGTTTGCAAAAAATCAGTTTGTACTGGGCTCGGCACTTGGGTATATCAACTTTTTAGTACTGACGAAATAAAATTTTGTCGAAATTGGCGTTTTCTAGTATGGGACGCGGTGCGCGCTCACTCGCTGATTCCTAGAAAAATATTAAAATAATTCCAAAAAATTAATTGGCGAAGTTATTGATGATATTGTTATATTATTATTGAAAATTACGTTAATTTAATTATTTTTTTCGTTTTTCAGGTGCAGACCGCGTGCGCGGCGTGCTCGCAAAGCTGAAAACGTGTATGCGGTGATTTAAAATTATATTCCAGAGATGTATGTGATAAAATATTGAATTTAACAATAAAATGCTACTAAATAGCTTTAAAATTATGAAAATCTGTAAATTTTGAATATTTTTTCAGGAAACGATATCCTTTTTAGTAACGCTGCGTGAAACGCTCGTGATTACGCGTATTATGATATGCCACACTTGTATATCCAGTTATATTTGAGTTTGCAAAAAATCAGTTTGTACTGGGCTCGGCACTTGGGTATATCAACTTTTTAGTACTGACGAAATAAAATTTTGTCGAAATTGGCGTTTTCTAGTATGGGACGCGGTGCGCGCTCACTCGCTGATTCCTAGAAAAATATTAAAATAATTCCAAAAAATTAATTGGCGAAGTTATTGATGATATTGTTATATTATTATTGAAAATTACGTTAATTTAATTATTTTTTTCGTTTTTCAGGTGCAGACCGCGTGCGCGGCGTGCTCGCAAAGCTGAAAACGTGTATGCGGTGATTTAAAATTATATTCCAGAGATGTATGTGATAAAATATTGAATTTAACAATAAAATGCTACTAAATAGCTTTAAAATTATGAAAATCTGTAAATTTTGAATATTTTTTCAGGAAACGATATCCTTTTTAGTAACGCTGCGTGAAACGCTCGTGATTACGCGTATTATGATATGCCACACTTGTATATCCAGTTATATTTGAGTTTGCAAAAAATCAGTTTGTACTGGGCTCGGCACTTGGGTATATCAACTTTTTAGTACTGACGAAATAAAATTTTGTCGAAATTGGCGTTTTCTAGTATGGGACGCGGTGCGCGCTCACTCGCTGATTCCTAGAAAAATATTAAAATAATTCCAAAAAATTAATTGGCGAAGTTATTGATGATATTGTTATATTATTATTGAAAATTACGTTAATTTAATTATTTTTTTCGTTTTTCAGGTGCAGACCGCGTGCGCGGCGTGCTCGCAAAGCTGAAAACGTGTATGCGGTGATTTAAAATTATATTCCAGAGATGTATGTGATAAAATATTGAATTTAACAATAAAATGCTACTAAATAGCTTTAAAATTATGAAAATCTGTAAATTTTGAATATTTTTTCAGGAAACGATATCCTTTTTAGTAACGCTGCGTGAAACGCTCGTGATTACGCGTATTATGATATGCCACACTTGTATATCCAGTTATATTTGAGTTTGCAAAAAATCAGTTTGTACTGGGCTCGGCACTTGGGTATATCAACTTTTTAGTACTGACGAAATAAAATTTTGTCGAAATTGGCGTTTTCTAGTATGGGACGCGGTGCGCGCTCACTCGCTGATTCCTAGAAAAATATTAAAATAATTCCAAAAAATTAATTGGCGAAGTTATTGATGATATTGTTATATTATTATTGAAAATTACGTTAATTTAATTATTTTTTTCGTTTTTCAGGTGCAGACCGCGTGCGCGGCGTGCTCGCAAAGCTGAAAACGTGTATGCGGTGATTTAAAATTATATTCCAGAGATGTATGTGATAAAATATTGAATTTAACAATAAAATGCTACTAAATAGCTTTAAAATTATGAAAATCTGTAAATTTTGAATATTTTTTCAGGAAACGATATCCTTTTTAGTAACGCTGCGTGAAACGCTCGTGATTACGCGTATTATGATATGCCACACTTGTATATCCAGTTATATTTGAGTTTGCAAAAAATCAGTTTGTACTGGGCTCGGCACTTGGGTATATCAACTTTTTAGTACTGACGAAATAAAATTTTGTCGAAATTGGCGTTTTCTAGTATGGGACGCGGTGCGCGCTCACTCGCTGATTCCTAGAAAAATATTAAAATAATTCCAAAAAATTAATTGGCGAAGTTATTGATGATATTGTTATATTATTATTGAAAATTACGTTAATTTAATTATTTTTTTCGTTTTTCAGGTGCAGACCGCGTGCGCGGCGTGCTCGCAAAGCTGAAAACGTGTATGCGGTGATTTAAAATTATATTCCAGAGATGTATGTGATAAAATATTGAATTTAACAATAAAATGCTACTAAATAGCTTTAAAATTATGAAAATCTGTAAATTTTGAATATTTTTTCAGGAAACGATATCCTTTTTAGTAACGCTGCGTGAAACGCTCGTGATTACGCGTATTATGATATGCCACACTTGTATATCCAGTTATATTTGAGTTTGCAAAAAATCAGTTTGTACTGGGCTCGGCACTTGGGTATATCAACTTTTTAGTACTGACGAAATAAAATTTTGTCGAAATTGGCGTTTTCTAGTATGGGACGCGGTGCGCGCTCACTCGCTGATTCCTAGAAAAATATTAAAATAATTCCAAAAAATTAATTGGCGAAGTTATTGATGATATTGTTATATTATTATTGAAAATTACGTTAATTTAATTATTTTTTTCGTTTTTCAGGTGCAGACCGCGTGCGCGGCGTGCTCGCAAAGCTGAAAACGTGTATGCGGTGATTTAAAATTATATTCCAGAGATGTATGTGATAAAATATTGAATTTAACAATAAAATGCTACTAAATAGCTTTAAAATTATGAAAATCTGTAAATTTTGAATATTTTTTCAGGAAACGATATCCTTTTTAGTAACGCTGCGTGAAACGCTCGTGATTACGCGTATTATGATATGCCACACTTGTATATCCAGTTATATTTGAGTTTGCAAAAAATCAGTTTGTACTGGGCTCGGCACTTGGGTATATCAACTTTTTAGTACTGACGAAATAAAATTTTGTCGAAATTGGCGTTTTCTAGTATGGGACGCGGTGCGCGCTCACTCGCTGATTCCTAGAAAAATATTAAAATAATTCCAAAAAATTAATTGGCGAAGTTATTGATGATATTGTTATATTATTATTGAAAATTACGTTAATTTAATTATTTTTTTCGTTTTTCAGGTGCAGACCGCGTGCGCGGCGTGCTCGCAAAGCTGAAAACGTGTATGCGGTGATTTAAAATTATATTCCAGAGATGTATGTGATAAAATATTGAATTTAACAATAAAATGCTACTAAATAGCTTTAAAATTATGAAAATCTGTAAATTTTGAATATTTTTTCAGGAAACGATATCCTTTTTAGTAACGCTGCGTGAAACGCTCGTGATTACGCGTATTATGATATGCCACACTTGTATATCCAGTTATATTTGAGTTTGCAAAAAATCAGTTTGTACTGGGCTCGGCACTTGGGTATATCAACTTTTTAGTACTGACGAAATAAAATTTTGTCGAAATTGGCGTTTTCTAGTATGGGACGCGGTGCGCGCTCACTCGCTGATTCCTAGAAAAATATTAAAATAATTCCAAAAAATTAATTGGCGAAGTTATTGATGATATTGTTATATTATTATTGAAAATTACGTTAATTTAATTATTTTTTTCGTTTTTCAGGTGCAGACCGCGTGCGCGGCGTGCTCGCAAAGCTGAAAACGTGTATGCGGTGATTTAAAATTATATTCCAGAGATGTATGTGATAAAATATTGAATTTAACAATAAAATGCTACTAAATAGCTTTAAAATTATGAAAATCTGTAAATTTTGAATATTTTTTCAGGAAACGATATCCTTTTTAGTAACGCTGCGTGAAACGCTCGTGATTACGCGTATTATGATATGCCACACTTGTATATCCAGTTATATTTGAGTTTGCAAAAAATCAGTTTGTACTGGGCTCGGCACTTGGGTATATCAACTTTTTAGTACTGACGAAATAAAATTTTGTCGAAATTGGCGTTTTCTAGTATGGGACGCGGTGCGCGCTCACTCGCTGATTCCTAGAAAAATATTAAAATAATTCCAAAAAATTAATTGGCGAAGTTATTGATGATATTGTTATATTATTATTGAAAATTACGTTAATTTAATTATTTTTTTCGTTTTTCAGGTGCAGACCGCGTGCGCGGCGTGCTCGCAAAGCTGAAAACGTGTATGCGGTGATTTAAAATTATATTCCAGAGATGTATGTGATAAAATATTGAATTTAACAATAAAATGCTACTAAATAGCTTTAAAATTATGAAAATCTGTAAATTTTGAATATTTTTTCAGGAAACGATATCCTTTTTAGTAACGCTGCGTGAAACGCTCGTGATTACGCGTATTATGATATGCCACACTTGTATATCCAGTTATATTTGAGTTTGCAAAAAATCAGTTTGTACTGGGCTCGGCACT